>CM065138.1:5670000-5892500 GCA_033026305.1 Cirrhinus molitorella | reverse complement strand
TGAAAGACCTGGACCGGACAAAATAAACATTTATTAAGGACACTTAGGGGATATAAACCACTGACACACACACAAAAACATCACCTACATACTTACTGGCAGATGTACAGACGGCCTGTGTCTGATGTGGCAAAGAAAATATCTGTTCTCACTGATTATTACTTTAATTAAACCATATCAATGAAATTATGATTTGTCAAGAGAGGAATGGAAAGATAAACTGCACAGGGGGGAAAAAAAAACAGTATTTATCCATCACTAAAGTACATGTTCTTAAGATGACCTCAAAAGTAACTTATACAAAACATATATTTTCAAGACCAAATTAAACTTTTCCAATAAAATCTCTTATATATATATTATTAAAACCAAACTAAAAATGACATTTAAAGCCTATAAAATAAACAGTTTATTGCCCTGCTCATAACACCAGTCAGATTCATTTAAAATAGTGTGAGAGATGTTACAGGATAGGAAGCATGACTGAATTTGGTTTTAAATTTCCATTGAGCTGGTATAGCAGTAAAACAGTACTACACTTTAAAATAAAATAAAATAAAATAAAATAATTACTACATTAGGTTTACAAAGCTTTGATATAATAAAATATAGTACACTTTAAAAAAAAATAAAATAAGAACATCATGCTTTTAATCTTCATTGAGATGCTATGGCAATAAAACAATGCTACACTTTAAAATAAAATAAAATTAAATACAAATTAAATTTTTAATAATAGAAAATATATAAAAAAAATAATTAAGATTACGAAGCACAATAAAATTACGCTTTTACGAAGCTTTGACATAGCAATAAAATATAAGACACTTTTTAAATCAAATAAAATGAAAAATAAAATAAGAATATTTGATTATTGCTGGTATGGCAATAAAACAATAATACACACAAAAAAAGGCTAAAATAAAATAAGAAGTTTATTACGTTTATGAAGCTTTGATTTTTAAATAAAAATAATATATAATTTGATATTTAATAAAATAAAATAGAAAGTTTATTAAGTTAATGAAGCTTTGATTTTTAATAATATAAAATATATTAAAAATGTCATTAAGATTAAGAAGCACAATACAAATTAAAATAAATAAAATAATAAAAAACTACATTAAGTTTACAATGCTATATAGCAAAATAAAATAAAATGTTACACATTTAACTCCATTAAGTTTTACAAAGCTTTGATATAACAATAAAATATAATACACATTTTAATCAAATCAAATCAAATCAAAATAAAATACTACAATGAACACTGTTCACAATACTACACTTAAAATAAAAAATAATAAAAAATAATAATAAAAGAATTGTATTAAGTTTATGAAGCTTTGATTTTTAATAATCTAAAACATTATTAAAACTTTATTAAGATTATAAAAGCACAATAAAATAAACTTAAGTTTACACAGCTATGATATTAATTAATACTAAACATTTCACATACTGCTATCTGCATATTTTATAGTATTGGACATGAGACCTTTTAGGACAAGTCAGTTCACTTGGAGCATTACATTACCAGTTTCCAGTGTGAGTAAGTGTCTCTGTAGTGCATTGTGTGCATGTTGATTTTTCCTGATGAGGTTATATTAAAGCACTAGAGCTACAGCAGATTTTCTACTCATGTCTGGTTACTCATGCTGCTGGAAAGTGTGCGGGTGTGAGAACGCTGTCTGTCCCTAAAGGATCCAATGTTGGAGGGGTAAATATGAGTAATATATGATTATAAATATAAAGAATGATTGGAGAGCACCACTCAGTTAAGGTGAACCCCACAGAGCAGCTCCGCAATGAGCCCAGTTACAGAGCTGCGCGAGGGGGACTACATCTGTAACGTGTAATGCACCAGCCGAAAAACCTCATCAGCAGTTCCTGCTTGGAAAAAACCAGTCATACAAATTTAGGGTGGACATGCCAGGTTTCAGAGCCCAGTGGATCAAAGATCTGTGCCAGCTTGAACCAGACAGAAACTCCAGCAATGTTCTTGACATATATTCAGTATGAAATGGTGTTGCAAAAATAAACAACCTTGATTCAATTGGACCGAGTGTGTGTTTATTTCAGTGAATTATACAACGTATTGTCTTTTCCCAAGGAATAATGAGGACAGACATCTTTCACACAGATTAGGTTTGTAAACATGTGTCATGTGTCACGTGTGTGTGTTTGTTTGTGTGGCGGAAACAGGAAATTAATGTTTTTAACAGTGTTTGGAAAGGTTCATCTTAAAATATTGTCCATCAGGTTTAAAGTCTGTTTCAGGTTTTGCTAAAGCCTCTCGACTTTAATGAGAAAGAACCTGACATGTCAGCAATTTAATGCAAATTTTTGAGATATATACACATACACACTGCCATTCCATTTTTTTTTTATGTTGTGCTTAAAAAAGTGCATTTATTTGCTCAAACATGCAGTAACAATTGTGAAAACTTTTTTTTTAGGATTCTATCATCAACAAAAAGGTCAAAAGAACAGCAATTATAGGAACAATAACAGCAAAAATTGTTTTTTTTTTTTTTTTGTAATGGTATTAGTTAAAATATATATATATATATATATTTTTTTTTTTTTTTTTTTTAATGTTTGAATGTTTTAATGTAAAGTCTCTACTGCTCACCAAGCCTGCATTTATTTGATCCAAAATATAATTTATTCCTGTGATCAAATCTGAATTTTCAGCACCATTAATCCAGTCTTCAGTGTCACATGATTCTTCAGAAATCATTCTAATATGAATATTTAAAACAAAAAGCTATTGTAATATTATACACTATACCATTCAAAAGCTTGCAGTCAGAGAATTTATTTATTTATTTATTTATTTTGGTGAAGAAATTATAGAAATTAATCTTTTTATCTAGCAAGGACACTTTAAATTGATCAGAAGTGATGATAAAAACATTTATCAAGTTACAAAAGATTTCTATTTCAGGTAAATGCTGTTCTTCTAAATTCTCTATTCAAATATAATTCAAATACAAACATAATAATAATAATGGTAAATGTTTTTTGAGAAATCAGAATATTAGAATGATTTCTGAAAGATGTAAAGAGTAATGATGCAAAAAATTCAGGTTTAAAATAAAAAAATAAAATTACATTTTAAAATCTATTTAATTAGAAAACAATTATTTTAAATAGTAAAAAGTATTAGCTTTTTCTGTAATTTTGATCAAATAAATGTAGGCTTGTTTAGCAGAAGAGCCTTTTAAAAAAAAAAACATTTAAAATCTTTTTGGTAGTGTATATAGTTATACAGATTTGTTATGCATATAACACTTGTACATTAAATGTAATATATAAATACAGGCAAAAATGTTCATTTTAGGGTGTAAACTGTCTCTTTAAGAGTTATATAGCATGAAGTTGACAGTCTGTGAGTGTGACATCACCTAACACAAATGTACACACACACCCAGCTCTCATTTGTACTCTTTAGGAAAATTGCCTCTGGGCTTTTGAACTTTATTATCTGGAGCTGTCAGTGTCGGCGAAACATTTCATCACTTTATCCTGCAATCCAAGTGCTTCTAAACATGCAAACAGGGTCAGAGAGTCAGCGTGTGCAAACCTGATCAATGCTATATTACACAACCAACACTGACTGAGTCTGCAAGCATGCATGTTTCATTGTCATAAATAAAAAAAAACAGGATTAATGCAACTAATTACTATAACATAGTGCAGCACAGTACACGAGGGGGAACATGAATGAGTCACCAAACTTCAAATCATTATCATAGCAAACACCCAATTCATAACAACCACCAACAGTCAGGCGAGCCGTAAATTTGAAGCCATAAAAAACAGCTGCTCCTTTCCGGATTCTGCATTCAACACTCATGAAGATGTTTACAAACAGTGCACTTTTCTGAAACTTTCTCATGGACTGAGCAGATGCTATATGGACTGCAGGATGTAAAGAGACATTAAAGAGGGTTAAAGTCTTACTTTGTTCTATTTGTATGTGTTTATCCAATAGAAATGCAAAAAACAGACACCAAGGGACTAACTAACCAGACAAAACTGAGAAACTAGTAGGAAAAAACCAACTACTTTACGATTTGTCCAAGAAGATTTTCTAACCACAACCTACTGTGTTTTATCAAATGAGGAAATGGGAATCACACTGATCTGTGCAAAAAAGCAACCGCAAGTCAAGTTGCCAATTTTCAGCAACATGACACAGGAATCGTTGATGACTCAAATTAATTTAATTAGGCTCAATGGCAAAGTGCAATAAAATACGACATTTTGTACATTTTCTACCACAAAAAAATATACTAATTTTTGATTACTAATATGCATTGCTAAGAACTTTATTTGGACAACTTTAAAGGCGTTTTTCTCAATATTTAGATTTTTTTTTTTTGCACCCTCCAGATTCTAGATTTTCAAATAATTGTATCTCAGCCAAATATTGTCCTATTATATCAAACCATATATAAATTGAAAGCTTATTTATTCGGCTTTTGTGATAATATTTAAAACTTAATTAATAAAAAAAATGTGTTAATAAAAAAAATGTGGTCCAGGGTAACATATATTATGTATAATTTTATAATTTTCCATAAATGTCACTTTTATAGTTTTATTTTATTGTTTTGTTTTAAGTGAAACCTTATTAAATATTAATACATTTATCATTAAAAAACTATTCTAATAAAAAATAAACTAATAATAGTACTAATATTTATTTATAGTGCCTTTTAAGAGTTATTCATTACTGTTTTCAACTTAGTTTCAAATGTTAGGATGCTTTCTAGTTTTATTTTGTGTACAATTATCTGTTTTAGACAAGATTATAGACCAAAATATAAAAAAATTATTAATGAAATAAATGATTTAATAAATCAATAATGAAATAAACTGGTAATAAATCATTAAATTAATAAATATTTTATTCTATAACTTTTTCCAGTTTATTCCATAAAAATGCTATTTTATTCATTTAAATATTACATTTTTAAATACTTCCCATATATTTAATGGGAATCATCTTCAGAAGTAAAAAGTCCAAACATATTGCAAAATGTGTACTAAAAAATTAATGCAACATTGCAAAACATGAAATAAAAATTGTTTCATTTTACTTTAATACAAAAAAAAAAAAAAAACTACAATATGAAAAAAATTAATTTACAGTGATAAATATTCATAAATCATGGTAGTATTTGTTGTACTAGCTGGAATTTACAGAATTTATTTAGGAAAAAAAAGTTAAAATTATGCATATTCCAGTTAAATTAGTTAAATGTGACTTTTTAATTATAATATTATATTGAACAGTTAATCTCTTCATATACAAATGTCCGCCAAATGCATAAATGTAACAGTATTTTTTTTTTCAGTATACAAAACTAAGTTAAATTGAACGCAATACACTAGTTTTAACTACTCCAACTTATAAGTAGCTTCACCAACACTGTAAAAGAAGAAAAGACAGAAAAAGAGAATTTCAACCCCTCTCACATCCAGCACAGTGAGATGGGGGCGTGGCTTACTTGAAAAGGGGTGTGGTTTATCACATTCATGTTCCGCCCTCAGCCCCTCCTGTCTCTGATAACTCTTTTTTTTCACTCTCCTCTCTCCTTTCTTCTTTTCCCTCCCTCCCCCTTTCTTTCTCCATACGGTTGCTGTAACAGCAGAAACATATGTGCTCTCTCTCTCTGACATCATCTGAGCTCGCTGCATGGTCCAGCAGGAGGGTGGGGGACGCATGGTGAACGCACAGAACAAACTTCAGTCCTTCTTTTTTTTTTTTGACTTTTTCCATCAACTTTCTTTCCTGTCTTTATCAGTGCAGTTTCTATTCAACACCAGTTCAGATTTGATACTGTTTTTACATTTCTTTGTTTGTGTGTGTGTGTGTGTGTGTGTGTGTGTGTAGTATGTTCTGTGATTTTGGGTATGTGTGTGTGTGTGTGTGTGTGTGTGTGTGTGTCTTTGCACCTTTAAGCATGACTGGAGCCCTGCTATTTCACCTGGAGCCTTATGTTAAACCAAGCCAATGAGAGCACACCTGAGTTGCCCGCGACAGCCAATTGCAGCGCAGGGGAGGGACGTTGGAAATGCTGAAAAAGAACCACACATGAAAGTTATAAAAGAAAGAAAGACAGGCCAAAGAAGTGGGGCAGAGAAGATTCCTTCAGACAAAATGACTCACGTGGCGCTGAATTTGTGTCAGAGATATTCAGCCGAAATATTCACACGTTTAACATGCTTCTGAGGATCTGGTTCTGTCCGATGGGGACTCCTCTGGGGGGGCTGGATGTGATGAAAGTGGAGTGGGTGATGGCGGGATAGACCCCACACCCCTCCTCTGGTGAGAATGTAAAGAGTTTTCCTGGAACTATTGAGAATTTCCAAGCTTTTTTCCAGGAACAAATGGCAACTGGTCTGAAATGGAGAGAGAAATGGAGAATTAGACAGCAGAAAAGACAAATAAGAGGAGGAGAGGAGAGAGAGAAACAGGATTAGGTTAGAACAGAAAACTACATTTCCTACATCACATCAGAACAGACCATTAAATCAAACAGAACGAATCTCACAAAAAGTCAAGTGCTTTTCATAAAGATGAGCATATTTTGAATATTGGGACATTATTTTTAATAATTAAGCACATTTGCCCAATTTATTTAATGTAAAAATAGAACTCTCAGGAATGTAGCATGATAAAAGTAATGATGATAATAAAAATAATATTACAATATAATTCAAACTGGAATGCTTTATACATCATGGTAGTGGGTGTTGTACTGCCTAAAAATTTAATTATTAAAAATATTATTTTTTAAAATAACATTTACAAATGTATATATATTCATCATAATATATACAATTATATTTTAACACCCAGTATTAAATTGGCTTGGACCAGACAAATATGTAAATGAAATATAAAATATTCATAACATTATATAAAATATTAACTATATATAAAATATTATTTCAAACAACATATTCTATTAAAAAAGTTCTTAACATTGCCTAATTCATTTTACTGTAATGAAAAAAAAAAAATACATTAATATAATATGAAAAAATATATATTTATTTTGATAAATAGTCATACATAATTTGGAAATTATGGGATTTAAATTATAAGGATTCCTGTTAAATTGTCATCAAATATTACTTTTTAATTATAATATTATATTGAAAATCTGGACTTTTCCAACATGTCCTCGTTTTCACAAATCCTCAAATACGTCTCTGTAAAGCGTATTCAACATTTGCTCCCTTATCAGTAACAGGTATCTAACTCAACCTTTGCATTATGTGTAGGTCAATTAGTAGCGCGTTGCACTGCGGAGTTATATAATCATATGAACACAGGTTCGATTCCAGAGAACGCATGTTTTCATTGTATGTTTTTTTTTTTTTTTTTAAATATGCACTAGAAATCATGATTTCTGTAAGGGGTAGGTTTAGGGTAGGGTTAGGTGTGGTCATATATACGAATTACACCTAGTAAAACACGTTTAAATTACCCTGAAATCGTATAAAAACTCATACGTCATTCGATGACGTCAGATCCAACGCGACACTGTCATTATTTTTACGACCGCTAGAGGGCGCTTAACTTTAAAACGTAAGAATGGATCGTATTTGGTCGATTCAAAAACGTACAACTGGGTCGTATTTTCTTTGAGGACAGTCTCCAAATAATACTTTTAAGGCCTAGTATTAAATTGGCTTGGACCAGACAAATATATAAATAAAATATAAAACATGCATAGCATTATGTCAAATAATAAATATTATATATATATATATATATATATATATATATATATATATATAAAATACCATTTTAAAAAATTAAATACAGTATCATATTGAAAAGTAATATTTTTGGATAATTTAACAGAAATCATCATAATAAAGTTTCAAAAGTAAAAAGTCCAAATACATTGTAATAAGCGTGCTAAAAAATAATGCCACTTAGCAAAACATGAACTAAAAATTGTCCTAATTTTTGAAAATTAATTTTACTGTAATGCAAAAAAAAAAAAAAAAATCATTACTATAATGTGAGAAATATATATTTACATTGATAAATATTCATAAATCACAGTAATATGTTGTACTAGCCAGAATTTATGCTAATTAGGGACAAAAATTGTCCAAATTATGCTGATTCCAGTTATTTATTTATTTTTTTTTATAAAATATTACTTTTTAATTATATTATATTATATCTGGACTTAACTTTTTCTCATTTATGATTCCCATTAAATTTTCCTAAGATATTACTTTAATATAATACTGTGTATTTAAATATTTTAGATAATTTCATGTACATTTTTTTTGTTTATTTCTAGATTTTTCTGGTCCAAGCTGGTTTAACAACTCATATTAAGGATAATAAATCTAAATATATAACAAATTATATATTTAAATATATCTGCTATTAGGATAAAAAATATATAATGCAAATGTGAATCTAACCGAAGAGCTTAATTTCTTCATGCAAAAGGTCTCTTTTTTTCCCTTATAAAATGTTTTCTGAGATTCTCGCATAAAGAAAATCACACTTTTCAAACTGCGTTTTACTAGCTCCCTATACAAGTCAATGCAATGTCTGATTGAAGAGAATGATATGGTCAGTCATAGAGACATAGTCTATACCATAAAACCAACATCCACATCTGTGCAGATGGAAACTCCACAGCTGTCAGTAAAGAAAACACGGCGCGCGTGCGGTGCAAACCTGTAATCAGCTGGCTTCTCTCCGCTGGGGTTGCGGTGCGGTGGGACAGCGTGTGCTAGTTTAGGGTTCAGTAATGGTCACTGTCAGTCCTCTCGCTCAGAGTCACGGACACAACAGCGGCGTAAATCACAGCTCAGATGAGGAGCAGGTCAGCTTTGAACGGTTTGTAGAGATTCCTTTGGATTGCAGCCTGGGAACACACACTCACTAAAGCACTGCTGTATTTTAAAAGCCTTGGCCTGGGGACGCATGTGTCATTTGGATGTCAGCAGGTGTGACATTAATCTTGATTTATGATATTTCAATTCAAAATACAACTTTCTTCTGCTGGTTTTCCATTTTAGTGAGACCTGACAGAACATTCCAGACTAACATCACCACAGACGGCCATTAAAGACTGGAAAAAGACTTTGAAGACTTTAAACAAGTATGACATCCATCCATGTGATTGAAACAGTGAGGATGCAGCATTTGCAATTACAATCACTTTGACTGCCCTTAAAAAAGAAACATGGTTTTATGAACGTGACACTGTGTTTTTTAGATTCCAGGCAGCCAAGGCTTCATTGATAAATGTGACACTGGACCGCAAAATCAGTCATCTACTGTACCATGGTACTATCATAGTATTTTTAGACATCTACCATGTTATTATTGTTATTATTACTCGATCCACAACATTGACATCAGCAAACCGCTCACCCACACGACGGCATACACGCTGTCTGCCATCTGCCCTGTCGGGTGAAAAACGTGATTCAACCATGAAGAGAACACCTCTCCGAAATGCCAGACGCCACTGGGTGTGAGCATTTGTCCACTCAGGTCGGTTATGACGACGAAGTGCAGTCAGGTCGAGACATGCAGATGAGCTTCCCTGAGACGGTTCTGACAGTTTGTGCAGAAATTCTTTGGCTATGCAAACCGATTGTTGCAGCAGCTGTCTGGGTGGCTGGTCTCAGACGATCTTGGAGGTGAAGATGAAGATGCTGGATGTGGAGGTCCTGGGCTGGTGTGGTTACACGTGGTCTGTGGTTGTGAGGCCAGTTGGATGTACTGCCAAATTCTTTAAAACACCTTTGGAGATGGCTTATGGTAGACAAATGAACATTCAATTCACGGGAAAACAGCTCTGGTGGACATTCCTGCAGTCAGTATGCCAGTTGCATGCTCCCTCAAAACATGCAACATCTGTGGCATTGTGCTGTGTGTTAAAACTGCACATTTTAGAGTGGCCTGTTATTGTGGCCAGCCTAAGGCACACCTGTGCAATAATCATGCAGTCTAATCAGCATCTTGATATGCCACACCTGTGAGGTGGATGGATTATCTCGGCAAAGGAGAAGTGCTCACTAAGACAGATTTCTTTTTGTGTACATAGAAAAAGTCTTAGATCTTTGAGTTCAGCTTATGAAAAATGGGGGCAAAAACAAAAGTGTCGCATTTATAATTTTGTTCAGTGTATTTTGGACATGTACTGTACCATGGTACTCTCATAGTAATATTAGACATGTACTATGGTATATTGGACATGCACCCTTGTAATATCATGATATCTTGGACATTTACTGTACCATGGTGCTATCATGGTACTTTTAGATATGTACCATGATATTATTGGGATATTTTGGACATACACCCTTAAAATATCATATTTCGGACATGTACTGCACACTAGTACTATGTTTAAACATGCACCATGGTATTTTGCCCTCCAAAAGTTTGGAAACACCCTTGTGAAAAAAGACAGGCAAAGCGTGGTTTTGGACGATAACATCATAAATCCTTATCATTTTTTGGTGCAAATACATTAAAGTAACTTGACATTATCATTGAAGACCATGTCTGTCATGGAATAGCCTCCAATTACCTGACCTCAACCCAATTGAGCTACTATGGGAGGAACTGGACCGTGATGTCCGTAAGAAGTATCCAACCAATGTGAATCATCTTTGGGCAATCCTTCATATACCCTTATATCATATTTTGGACATGTTCTTTACCATGGTACTATCATGGTATTTTTAGACATGTACAATGATATTATTGGGATATTTTGGACATGTACCCTTGTAGTACAATGGCATTCTTGAGAATACCATAGAATAACCATAGTACACTACAGTCTTTTTTGTAGTAAAAGATGTGTGTTTGGTGAAGTTGGAGTACAATCAAATCTACTGTTTCTTTAGTTGTTGTTTACCATGGTATTCACAAGATAATTCAGAGAATACCATGGTACATTTTCCAAAATTACTGACCATGAAGGATCTCTTTTTAAATGAGACCTCAGTTGTCCTTCTGTTCCGTATACGTCTTAACCTCTCTCTCTTTCAGTCCTTAGGTCTGAGAGCCACAGGAGCCAAGAAATCCATGGAGAACTTCCAGCTAGAGAGAGAGACAGAGACAGAGAGAGATTGTGAAACACAAAGAACATTCAACTTCAATGAAAATGAGACAGTCAGAAACAATTGATCGAGGGATCAAGGGACAGAATAAAACAACAGATCTTCATGTTTTCTACTACTGTATAAAGACAATCGACTTCTTTTCGTAGCATTTTTTTTCTGTATTCATGCCCCCCTCTCACTCTTTTCAGCAGACAGCCTGACTCACTCCATAAAATCACTGAGGGCTCTGGGGTTTTGAGAGCTGGAAAATATTCTCTTGCTTTTTTTCCATTATTAAGCGACTCCTAAAACCCCAGGATCAACAGTGAGGGAAAAGGGGGGAAGCATATGGAAAGGCAATGAGATAGTGGAGAAATGTGGGGGTAAACGCTTGTAGCGCTTTGGTCGATGTGTCAACGTCCGGATATGTTCTGATTTACTGCCAAACATTGTTATGTTACAATCCAGCCTTGCTGAATTGCTTCATTTCACTGGTTGTCTCTAGGTTAGTGTGTCTAGTGTAGGTTGGTGTGTGTGTGTTTAGCTTAGTGGTAATGGATGATAGCAATGGAGATGTGATTCTTTTTCCAGAGAGCTTCTTCTGTAAACACTAACAAACACACACACATACAGATGACCTCTCAGAAATCACCCGTGAATGTCAAAGGGGGGGCTGCTGATGTGGAACCCTGAGTAGGGATGTTTTCCTGTTGAGTCATTCCAGACAGAGGGATCATGCCCTGGGACATAGACTTCCAGCCTCCCCTTACCAGCCTCTTCCCCCTCAAGCTTAATCTTTTTTCTTTTTCCTACTTTGTGATATGCAAAAAGGAAGAACAAGACAGATCCTGAGGGTTCAAGCTGGTTTGTTCAGAACAAAACTCCCGAAGAATATATATAAAAACTCACTTAGCTCACCATAACTCACCATCTGTAGATTCTAGAACCTACATGGATTTGCCAGAAAGTTTAAGAACCAACAGAGGGCAGTTTGAATGTTCTAGATCTCAAACATTCGTCTGAAAGTTCTACATCGGACAGCAATAAGTGTGCAACTCTAGAGCCCTTTAGAATTCTAACTCTAGAATTCTGTTTAAATTGTAAATAAATATGAATGTTTTTAACTCGTACACAGCCATCTGGAAGTTGTAGAACTGGCCGCAAAAAACATTTAACTATATCTATAATCTGTAAACTACATAACCCACATAAATATCTTCTAATGCGAATGGTCTAGGCATTAAAGACAGCCATCTGCAGTTTAGAAATAACAGCAAGAGTCATGCACGCTTTTGTACACAATTTCCTTCTCACAAGACACGCGAGTTCTAGAACTGTGCAAATGTTCTGCAACTCTAACCCAGCCAAGTTTTATTATCTACTATACATGTGTCAGTGTTCCAGTAATTACATAAAATCATCTGTAAGTTCTAGAACTGTGACACATGTAAAAGCTCTAGAAATCACATTGCTTCTAAAAGCTTAGAACTTACCAGGAAATATGTCCTAGACTCAGACAAAGCTATATTTAAGTTGTAAAACTGAGAGCACGGTATGAGAGCATATATTCTTCTGGAAGCTGTAGAATTGAACCACACTCTTAAAAATGAAGGTTTTTTATTAGCATCAATGGTTCTATGAAGAAATGCAGAAAAGGTTCTTAAGATTTTCACTTTTGAAGTATGCAAGAACTGAAACCCATATTTATCCAACAGACAGTTTTAGAACCCATGATGAACCATATGAATATTCTAAAACTGATAGCAAGTGTATAAGCCCTAGAACCCACATTTATCTCCCTAAAGGTTTTGGAACTTACCATGAATTACATTAATGTCATAGATCTCAGAAATCGACAGTAATAAGTGTGCCAGAACTGGATCCCACCTAAATCCCACTGACAGTTTTAGAACCAGCTGTGAACCATGTGAATCTTCCAGAACTGATATCAGATGTGTAAAACCTCTAGAACCTGAAAGTTGTAGAACTAACAGTGAACTCGTGAACATCCTAGAACTAAAAAAATCAACAGCAATAAGTGTGTAAAGAACTGGATCCCAGATACAGTTGAAGTCAAAAGTTTACATACACCTTGCAGAATCTGCAAAATGTTAGTTATTTTACCAAAATAAGAAGGATCATGTAAAATGTATGTTATTTTTTTATTATTATTTAGTACAGACCTAAATAAGATTTTTTAAGACATTAAAAGACATTTACATATAGTCCACAAGAGAAAATAATAGTTGAATTTATAAAAATTACCCTGTTCAAAAGTTAACATACACCGGCCACTGTTCTTCAGAAAAATCCTTCAGGTCCCACAAATTCTTTGGCTTTTTAGCATTTTTGTGTATTTGAACCCTTTCTAACAATGACTGAATGATGTTGAGACCTATCTTTTTACACTGAGGCCAACTAAGGGACTCGCATGTAACTATTACAGAAGGTTCAAACGCTTACTGATGCTCCAGAAGGAAATGCGATGCATTCAGAGCCAGGGGTGTAATCTTTTGAACAGAATGAATGTGTATTTTTTTTTCTTATTTTTATTATTTAGTACAGCTCTTCAGAAGCTACAGAGGATACTTGCATGTTTCCCAGATTACAAAATAAGTGAAATTTACCCCGATCTACAAATTTAAAATTTTCACCCCAGTCCCTCAGTGTGAAAAGATGGATCTGAAAATCATACAGTCATTGCTGGAAAGGGTTCAAATACGCAAAAATGCTGAAAAAACAGAATTTGTAGGACCTGAAGGAATTTTCTGAAGAACAGCAGGCAGTTTAACTGTTAAGGACAAACAATGGACTCATGTACAACTATCACTAAACAAACAAACCAAAAAAAACATCTGTGGATCATTCAGTTAACAACACAGTATTAAGAATCAAGTGTATGTAAACTTTTGAACGGGATAATTTTTATAAATATAAAGCTATTTTCTCTTGTGGACTATATGTGACCCTGCACCACAAAACCAGTCTTAAGTCACTGGGGTATATTTGTAGCAATAGCCAAAAATACATTGTATGGGTCAAAATTATTGATTTTTCTTTTATGCCAAAAATCATTAGGATTTTAAGTAAATATCATGTTCCATTAAGATATTTTGTAAATTTCTTACCGTAAATATATCAAAACTAAAATTTTGATAAATAATATGCATTGCTAAGAACTTAATTTGGACAATTTAAAGACGATTTTTCTCAATAATTGTATTTTTTTGCACCCTCAGATTTTCAAATAGTTGTATCTTAGCCAAATATCGCCAAATCATACATCAGTGGAAAGCTTATTTATTCAACTTTCAGATGGTGTATAAATCTCAATTTCGAAAAATTTACACTTATGACTGGTTTTGTGGTCCAGGGTCACATATGTAAACATCTTTTATGTGAAATATTATTCAGGTCAGTACTAAATAAAAAAATAACATGCATTTTGTATGATCCATCTTATTTTGGTAAAATAATTAACAATTTGCAGATTTTGCAAGGCGTAAGTAAACTTTTGACTTAAACTAAATCCTACTGACAGTTTTAGAACCAGCAGTAATCCATGTGAATCTTTTAGAACTGATAGTGAGTGTATAACTCCTAGAACCCACATTTACCTCCCTGAAAGTTATAGAACTGACAGTAAACCATGTGAATGTTGTAGAACCTAAAAATCGACAGGAATAAGTGTGTAAGAACTGGATCCAACGTAAATCCCACTGACAGTTTTAGAACCAGTAGTGAACCACGTAAATTTTCTAGAACCGATAGTGAATGGTTTCCAGACAAACAGCAAAAAGTGTGCAAGAACTGGATCCCACATAAATGACAGTTTTAAAACCAGCAGTAATCCATGTGAATCTTCTAAAACTGATAGTAAGTGTATAGCATTAGAATCTACATTTATCTCCCTGAAAGTTGCAGAACTGACAGTGAACCATGTGAATGTTTTAGAACTCAAAAGTCAACAGCAATAAGTGTGTAAGAACTGGATCCGATGTAAATTTACATTTTAGTTTTAGAGCCAGTAGTGAACCACGTAAATTTTCTAGAACCGACAGTGAATGTATAACTTTATTATTATTCAAATTTATTTATTATTAGGATAAACCCCTTGATGTACCATCTCGTTTTCGAGGGGGTCCTACAATGCATCACAATGACAAACATAACAACAACAACAAGAAAAAAGAAAAAAAACAAACAAAAACAAATTAACATTACATTCTTAAACAACAATAAAACATTAAAAAAAAAAAAAAAAAAAAAAAAGCACCACAGCATTAAAGTAAGAACTATTAACAAATTAGAAACAAATCATAATACAAAAACAAATCATAATACAAAAGCCGATCAGTGAATCAAAATCAATAACATGTACACTCCAAAGTAAAATATGATAATAAAGTTTGCTTAAACCTCTTAAATGATGTAATAGATCGAATATCAACAGGTAAATTATTCCAGTCTATTGGACCTTTAAACATAAAAGCTCGTTTACCAATAGATTTTTTAACACGAGGAACAAAAAAATAAGTCTGAACTGAATGTCTAACTTGATAATTTAAAGAAAAATGTACAAAATATTGTTGCAAATAACAAGGATATTCAAAGTGAATACACTTAAATAATAACTGAAGCCAGTGAATATATCGTCTAGTGTGCAAAGATGGCCACTGGAGTACCTCATACATTAAACAATGATGAGTATAAAAAGAGCAACCCAAAACAAATCTACAAAGTCTGTTATATGCTATAGTAAGAGGAGCAAGATCTAATTTTGATGCAGTCTGATAAACAACATCACAGTAATCAAAGATTGGAAGAATAAGCTGAGAGGCAAGCTTCTTACGAACACTGTATGAAAAACAATTTCTAGATCGATATAAATTACTAATACCAAAATTAATTTTATGTAAAATCTGATTAATATGTGATCTAAAAGACAATTCAGATTCAAGCGATACTCCAAGGTATTTAATAGTATCAACCCTATGCAGAGAAGTTCCGTCTTTACATAATATAGTACAGGACACATTTTTAGATTTAAGTTTGTATCTAGAACCAAAAATCATAATATTAGACTTAGATTTATTAAGTACTAATTTATTATCCAAAATCCAATCCTGTAAAATATTAAAATCATGCTGAAGAGATAACTGAATTTGTGAAATATCAGAATCAAATACATATATGACGGTATCATCTGCATAAAGCTGAACACAAACACTTATTGACAATTGATGGTAAATTATTAACATAAATAGAAAAAAGGAGTGGTCCAAGTATTGAACCTTGGGGCACACCTCTTTGCTGAACCAAATAATCAGATGTATTCCCATTTAATACGACACATTGTTTTCTATTATGCAAATATGAATTAAACCACATAATTGCATTTTTAGATAGACCAATAGCATAAAGCTTATCTAAAAGTAAATATCGATCAACTAAATCAAAAGCTTTGGATAAATCAAGAAAAATAGCACCTGTGAGTTTACCATCATCAGCAGCTGCAAACACATCATTAGTAAACTTAAGTAAAGCAGTAGTTGTAGAATGATTGGCCCTAAAGCCGGATTGATATGGTGATAAAATATTGTTAATACTTAAATAATCAGAAAGTTGTTTATATATTAATTTTTCAAAAACCTTAGCTATAGAACATATAATGGATATAGGTCTATAATTATTTAAATCAAGTACATCACCTCCCTTGTAAAGTGGTGTAATACGTGCACTCTTCCAAATAACTGGTATCTCACATGAAGACAAAGACAAATTAAACAACTCAGTAAGTGGATACATAAGAATATGAGAAGATAATTTAAGAAACTTATTTTCAATACCATCCAATCCAGCACCACTGGTACCACTTAATTCATTAATAGCATTCTGAACCTCAATAGGTGAAATTTTCCTAAACTCAAAAGAACTACTATATGAAGAATTATCAAACTTAATACCACCAGTATTCAAATCAGAACCAGATACCAATGTAGAACAAACTGAAGAGAAATACTGATTAAATGATTGAGCAATGGATAAGGAGTCGTGTAATATTATATTGTTAACTCTTATTTGATTAATTGAATATTTATCTGAAGTACCAAATATATTTTTAATTTTATTCCAAAAATACTTAGGGTTCTTACAATTCTTGGAGAGACATTCTTTATAATAAATAGATTTTGCATTTCGAACTTTTGTCTTACTCAAATTTCTCAAATGTCTATATATTTCCCAATCAGCATTGCTTCTTGTCTGTCGAAATACTGACCATGCATTATCTCGTAGTCTAAAAAGACTAATAAGTTCAGAGTCAATCCAAGGGAGATGATAACCCCTGACCCTAACAGTTTTCCAGGGAGCATGTTTGTCCACAACATTAATAAATTCTGTATAAAGAAAATCCCAAGCGTCTTGTACATTAGGAATTAAATAAAATCTATCCCAATTAATAGAACACAAATCATTAATAAATGCATTTAAATTCAATTTTTTATATTGCCTAATTTTAACTAATCTAGGAGGTGATTTAGGTAATTTAATTTTCCATACGCAAAATATAACAGAATGATCACTAAAACAGTCAGACATAACACCTACCTTTAAAAATCTATTAGGATGCGAAACAAGTATCCAATCAAGAAGAGACTGAGTATGAGCAGTAACTCTGGTGGGCTCAGTAATTAATTGGGTAAGATTTAAACTATTAAATAGATTTTTTTCTTTAGCACAAGATTTGTCTAACCAATTTTTATTAAAGTCACCAAGTAAAATAATTTCATTTCTACCAAAAATAGAATTAATGGTGGATATCAAGCAATTGAATGACTCCACTGGTGACGAGGGTGGTCTGTATATGCTTCCAATAATTAAACTTTTATTTAAATGAAAAGTAACCTTAACAAAGATACATTCACAATATAAAGGATCAACTGAAGGAATAACCAACTCAGATACAAGACTAATAGAAACATAGATAGCCACACCTCCACCCCTGGAGCCCCTATCATATCTATAAAGAACATAATTGGTTAGATTTATTTCACTATTTGAAACACTGCTATTTAGCCATGTCTCAGAGAGTGTAACAATATCAGGTTTGTTTAAATCAACCCACACACGAAGTAAATCAATTTTACTCACAAGACTTCTAATGTTCAAATGAATAATTTTTAACCCCTTAGTCTCATCCAACTCAAACATATAACATAATAAAAAAAAAAAAATAAAAAAGACACTGATCGGATATGAAATCAAATAACTGAACCAAAAAATAAATACATAAATAAATAATGCAAGGGTGCAAAAAAGGAAAAAAAAACAAAAAACAAAAAAAACACACGACAAAAATGCCAAAAATAAACAAAAACAACAAATTAAACAAGCAAATACATTAATCAAAAACGACCCAGCTACTCCAGACCCCATAACCCAGAGTATTCCAGTAAGCAAACCAACTACAGAACCATCAAATAAACTCAACTCAAGCATTGTTATTAATAATAATAAAGCGTAACTTCTAAAAAAAAAAAAAAAAGAAGAAAAAAAAAAATGATAATAATAATTCTACACCCCAACAACAATCAATAATAATATTAATATGTGACTGTGTTACAACAAAATAGTCAAATTTAATTTGCCACAAAAATCAAGCAACAACCTCAGTTCAAACAGTCATTATCCAGAGGAAATCTAGGATGGCATAAAAACAGCTTCAGCTTCTTTATGACAATTGAAACGTTGCTGTTTCCCATCAACAAGAACACATAATGTGCATGGATAACGAAGAAAGTATTTCATATTAAGTTCGCGAAGCTTACGTTTAACAGGATCAAAACTCCTACGTCTCTTCATCAAATCAGCGCTGAAATCCGGGTAGATATATATACGCGTCCCATTGTACTCCAATTTCTTTTCCCTTGCGATGCGAAGAATCTTCAGCTTGTCTTGAAAGTTAAGAAGCTTGACCATAACAGGCCTCGAACTAGCTCTACCGCTTTGACGCTCTGTCGGAGAGCGATAAGCCCATTCAATGATCGGTGGAGTAGAAAAATTGTCTTGTCCCAAAATCAGCGGTATTAGCCGGGACATAAAACCAGCAATGTCGTTCCCTTCCGACGACTCCTTTACTCCAACAAAGCGAAGATTATTGCGCCGGCTTCGATTCTCCAACTCGTCGACTTTGTCAATCAGGTAGGAGTTCTCTTTATCCAGTGTTTGAACCCGAGTAACACACGCTTGCACGTTGTCCTCGTTAGCAGAAACACGCTGCTCTAGAAGATTAACTTGATCTCCCAAAGTACTTAAAGAGATCGAAATGCTGCTCAAACTACTATGAATAGAGTCTGATTTTGCATCGAAGTGAGTCAGCATATCGGTCTTAATCTGTTGGATAGCTTCCCACAAAGTTTGCAACGTAATTTGATCACCCATTGTCACAGAGAGCGATAAAACTTGCAAATAACTAGTTACAGATAACTGATAACTAGTTAAAAAACAAAGATGTCAGTTTAAACAGCTACTATAATAGCGAAGCAGGCTTGAGTTTGAGACGTGTTCACTCACGCTGCGGCCATCTTGAATTTACTATAACTTTAAAACCTACATTTATCCTCCTGAAAGTTGTAGAACTGACAGTGAACCATGTGAACGTTCTAGAACTCAGAAATAAACATACAGTTTCACTTTTGAAGTATTCAAGAAGTGAAACCCACATATATATCAGATAAACCATTTTAGATCCGACGATGAACCATGTGAATCTTCTAGAACTGACAGCAAGTGTAAAACCTCTATAACGCACATTATTTCCCTGAAAGTTGTAGACCTAACAGTGAACCGTGTGAATACAATAAGTGTGTAAGAACTGGATTCCACATAAATCTCACTGACAGTTTTACAACAAACAGTGAATCATGTGAATCTTCTAGAACTGATAGCCTTACAACCCACATTTATCCCCCTGAAAGTTCTAGAACTGACAGTGAACCACATGAATGTTCTAAAACTCAAAAATCAACTCAAAGCTCCACATTAGAATAACATCCCACATTAATCCCACATCCCACTGAATCTTCTAGAAATTATAGTGAGTGTATAACCCTCTGAATGTTGTGGAACTGAGATTGAACCGTGTGAATGTTCTAAACTCACAGCCAACCACCTGAAAAGTGCAGAACTCACAGCCAGAAGGCTGAATGTGGAGCAGTGAAGTAAAGACACGGGGAATCCCTGCTTGGAGCACTCCGGCTGGGCAAGTGGGCACCGCTCTGCCCCTCAGAGGCAACATCACAGAGCTCCCCTGGAGCGAGAAACAGGCGGAAAAATTCAGACAGAGCAAAGAGTGGGTGAGATCTGGACTGGCGGCTGAATTGGTCACAGAACAAGAATGTGGAAAAAATGACACAAATAAGCAACCCACCCCCCATCAGCCGTTTCTGCTTCTTTCACTCCCTCTTTCTCTCCCTTCTCTTTTTTCCCTTTCTCTTCTTTAACGTGTTGACCAGCTGTGGTACATTCTTTCCACCTTATCCCGTGGGTCAAGCAAATCATTTCGCCATCTCTCTTCCAGACTACAGAAGGAGTGAGTGTACATTCACGTTGCCTTTGAGGGAGAGGGGAAAAAATAACAATGAACACTGAATGAATTAGTTTATCCAGAAACGTGCAGATTTGGAAAGAGACGAAAACAGATAAAGACAGAAAGAAAGAGAGAATTCAGATGTTATTCACAACTGAGCTGTCTACACCGCGACGTTGCATGCTAGCAGTGCAGACAAATTCATTGCTTATGACTGTGATGACTAATTTCACTCTCTAGTTTTTTTTCCCATGTCCTTGGTACACAAACAAAAATCAAAAGATCAAAGAGTTTGTTGGCCTACTCCAAATATGTAATCATCTATGGGAGTGGATGATGTCTGTCTTATGAGTAACACTTTGTATAGACTCAAAAGTACCCAAAATACATGAACTCAAATCTTTATAAAAGAAAAAAAAAAGAATGTTCAAAATCTGCTCTTTACAGATTCAGATTACATTTATGCTTGATGTGCTTTTGTAAATGTTCTTTTCTAAAACTTGTACGCAAATGTATTGTGGGAAACTCAGCAAAAGGGAGAAAGGCAAACCCAGATGCTGCCTGTGTGGTAATGATTTCATTTGCAGAGCTTGTCACATGACCACTTGTGGAGTTTGGGGACGATCTGCCCACTAGTGGCCATGAGAAACACTGCATGCAGATGCTCTCCTGGTCCCCATACGAACCCTTTTACTCAGAGAAACAGTGCACCGCTATAGGACATGAAAAACACCAACTTGGCCATTTTTTTATATGACAAATTCACAAACACACCAAACACTGCAGTACTTTTGGATGCAAGTGAAGCCACATTTGGTAAACGATAACAACTTTGGCAGGGAAAAAAAAATCTATGGCAATTAAATTTGAAACTCAAACCAGAGGAGATACGGTTGGTTTCCTAAACTGGATGTCCATATGAGTTAATGGTTTCCAAATGGCTGCAGGAGAGGTGTTTGTGCATGTCTGTGGAGGTGAGACGAAAAAAGTGTCGAGTGGAAACAGGATTTCCTCCAGCCAGCTGTCAGAATTTACACCCACCCACCAACTCCGAGACATTGGCCACGTAACTAATAATAAAAGTATGCAATGAAAAGGTAAAAAAAAAAAATAATATATATATATATATATATATATATATATATATATATATATATATATATATAAGATTAATAGGGCATGGCAACATATGTTTTTAAATTAAAATAATTAATTTAATTTATTGTTTTCCTTTTTCAAATAATTTAGCAATTTCAACTACTTTAAGCTATATGAGATTTTACTTGATTGCTAAGTGAGTTTAATATAGTTTATACTTACAAATTAAAGCAAACAGCTGTACTTAAGTTGAAGTAGATACTTTTTTTCAGCACTAATCCTAATGGTAAGCACTGATGTAGCTGCATTCTTGTTGCTATGGTAAAAAATATTCAATACAATTTCATTATAACTTGGCAAAAATAAAGATGTAAACATGTAGTTACTACCAAATTTAAATACATAAATTAAAAGAACATTAAATATTATTTTCAGTTAAAATTATTTATGTCAGAAAACTATGTGAAATCTGACAAAGGAAAATTGACTGCATAAATCTGCGATCGACCAATCAGAATTAGTATTTCACAGTCTGTGTAATATGTAGAATTAAATCTATTTAATATTTGACTTTCTTTGGAGGTTTGGTAATTCAAACCCTGGTTCTGTCCAGCAGCCCACCTCCATTTCTCTCTCTCTTCCTATTCTCTCCTCCTCCTTTCCCTATTTGTGCTGGTGGTGCAGATGTGCCAGGATCGTTTGTACTCTTCCCTCACGTTCTTGCTGTTCTCTCTCTCTTTCTCTCTCTCTGTCGTTCTGAAACTTGAGCATTTCCAGATGTGCACTGGAACAGAGGGGTGGTGATGTCATCATGGGCTCTGCTTCCTGCACTGTCTCTGCATCCAAAAATCAGACAAACACACACACATACACAAAAGCCAAAGAGGAAGATATAAAGGGGGGAACATTTGCCTTGGATGTAGAGAAGGGGAGGAAACAAAAAGAGAAAGACTGATAGATGGTTTTGAAAAGCGGTTTAAGGGTGTGAAGACATGTTCTCTCCCACACTACAGCTACAAATACAGCACTACTGCTATAACAGCACCTCAAACAGGCTATAAATAAAGTGAAGAGCTCTCGTAGATTTTGGGGGTTTGTTGCCATTGGCCCTTTTTTTGACCTTCCAGTCAGTCACTCCTAAAAATAAAAGTTCTTCAGTGTTTCCTTAATTCAGACTTACAGTGAACACCCAGAACATCCTATCAACTGCACAACATTAGCATCCGCATGGCAACACCCTAGCAACTGCCTTGCACTGCATTAACAACTCAATACACCTCAGCAGCAGTGTAAAAAAATACACTAACATCTCAGTGACGGCTTAGCAAAATACACAATTTACAACACATTTAGAAACCGCATAGTAACACCCTAACAAATGCATAGCAACACACAACGCAGCACACCTCAGAAATTGCATAGCGACACAGTGGAAACTCAAAAGCAATACACTAACAACTCAAACCACCTCAGCAACTGCAAAGTAACACCCTAGCCACGATATAGGGACACATTAACAACTCAGAACACCTCAAAAAACTCCATAGCAACACCCTAGCAACTGCACAGCAATACACAACTTAGAATACATCAGCAACTGCACAGCAACAACCTAGCAATTGCAGAACAACATACTGATGACTCAGAATACCACAAAACGTCATAGCAACCCCCTAGCAACTGCAGGACAACACACGGACGACTCAGAGCACCTCTAAAGCTGCATAACGACACCCTAGTAACTGCAGAACAACACACGCACAACTCAGAGCACCTCTAAAACTGCATAACACCACCCTAGCAACTGCAGAACAACACACAAAAAATACACACGGACAACTCACCACAAAAAAATGCTTAGCAACACCCTAACAACTCCTGATCAGCTGCTCAGTAACATATTGACAACATACTAGCAACTCAGAACACCTAAAAAATTTCAGCAACACAACAACTTAGAACACCTCAAAAACTGCCTAGTAACACCCTAGCAACTGCAGAACAAAAAAAAAAACAACAACTCAGAACACCTCAAAAACTGCATAGCAACACCCTAAGAATTCAGAACACATAAGCAACTTCAAGAACACCTCAGCAACTGCACAGCAACACACAAACAACTCAGAACACCTCAGGAACTGCATAACAACACCCTAGCAATTGCAGAACAACAAACTAACAAGACAGAACACCTCAAAAATGCATAGAAACACTGTAAAAACTGCAGAACACACCAACAACTCAGAACACACTAAAAAACTACATAGCAACATCCTAACAACTGCAGAGCAACAGACTAACAACTCAGAACACCTCAGCAACTGCTTAGTAGCACCCTAGCAACTGCACAGCAACATCCAAACAACTCAGAACACCTCAAAAACTGCATAGCAATACCCTAACAATTAGGAACACCTCAGCAACTGCAAAGTAACAACCTAAAAACAGCAGAGCAACACAAACAACTCAGAACACTTCAGCAACTGCATAGCAACACCCTAACAACAACACCTCAGCACCTACATAGTAACACCCTAGCAACTGCAGAACAACACACAACTCAGAACACCTTAAAACTGCAGAACACTATAACAACTAAAAGCTATATAGCAACATCCTAACAACTGCAGAGCAACACTAATAATTCACAACAACATCTCAGCAACTGCATAGTAAAACCCTAGCAACTGCGCAGCAACACACTAACAACTCAGAACACCACAGAAAACTGCACAGCAACTCTATAACAACTCAGAACACCACACAAACAACTCAAAACACAACAAAAACTGCATAGCAACACCCTAGCAATAGCAGAACAACACATTAACAATTCAGAACACCTTAGCATCTGAAGTCTTAACAACTTGGCAAGGTCACATTAACACTCTAGCAACAGCATTTTTTTCTTTCTTTTTTAGTATATGTGAGCAACACTCACTTTTCTTCAGACAATGTAAAAATGTGGTTTTCAGGAGTGTATTAGTAATAGACAGAACTTTGAACATGAAAAACACATGTTTAATGTCTCTCTCTCTCTCTCTATCTTTTACTCTGCCTTTCTCATGCAGACATATTTTCTCTCTCATTCACTTAAAACTCCCAACTGCACCTGGACATCCCAAAGGCATTTGAGTTGCCTCAGTCCAGATGTGTGTGTATGGAGTCAAATGGGTCAGCAGCATTTATAGGCAGAAGGGATGGGGGATTCTGTGGAAAGGGGGTTGTGTTTGGATCGTCACTCGGCAACACCACTGTAAATAGATTTGAGTGAAGGATGCACAAAGAAAAGCATGCAGAGTACAAACACACGTACATCTTCAGATGTACATCTTTTTGTGATTTTCACTGTATTAAAGGTCAATATGCTAAGTGATTTTAATAACAAAGTACTACTTTTAAAATAACTGTGTAAATAGGTCAAATTAATTAATGAATACATTGATAGATAAATGAATTAAAATTAAAAACAAAGACTACAAAAAATAAATAAAATATTAAATAGACAATCGTTTGCATTTTTTGGATGAAGCAGTTTCTTTCAGTTTAATAATCATAAATTATGTATGATGTTATCCAGCTCTGTCATGCTTGAAACATCTTTTTAAAAGCAATGTTAAAGCAAATGTTATTTCAAGGGAATATCAGAACATCTGATTTTTTCTAGAGGACCATCATGCAGAAAAACCTCACACTGTATTTATTACAGCAGATGGAGTGAAGATTGACGGCTCAGCAGAGAAACGGACCATCACTCTGATCCGGGAGTCTGAACCAGCGGCCAACACCAATATTCACCAAACACTTTCCAGAAAATTGCCATGTTTCAACAAACCGCCCATCCTCAGTGACGACTTCAGACGATTACTCAATATTTCTGCACTGGCAACCTCCACCGCATTTGAAAATACTTTGCGAGTGAGCAGGGGGTATTCATTTCTATTGGGCAACAAAAATGCATTGAGACTACACCCTCAATGACCTTCTAAGGAGGTTTTGCCTGATTTAGTATCAATATGGCCTTAGCTCCACTGTATTCATGCGGTTCTGCCTTAAAAAGTCAGTGAGAGCTGGATGTGTGTCAAAGGTTGAGAGGTTTTCTTATAGTCCTCTGCAGCCTGATGAAATCTCACATGTCCCTTCAAATATACAAACAATACACAAGAGTCGTATAACCAATACATGAATCACTCATCAACTGATCTCATTAGTGAAGTCAAGCATTACAACAGTTTTTCTCTTACTGAGGGTTAGTAAGCTAAACAAACCTCTAACACTAAGTATTAAACTTTGGCCTGTAGCCCTGCACTGTTAGTGCTTCAGTGCTTCAAAATATTCCTCAAATCATTTCACTTACTTTTATTACTTTTCTAAACTTATTTCATAGTTGGAAGTCGATGAAAGAGGGAAACCAGTTAGCAACAACCCAGAATACCCAGCAACTGCATAGCAACACTCTGAAAGCCACCTATATAACACATCTGCACAATGACACACTACTAACTAACACCTTAAAAACTGCATAGCAACACCTTGGCAACTGCAAATTAACACACCAACATATCAGAACACCTCACAAACTGCATAGCAACACCCTAGCAACTTCACAGTAACACACCAACATCTCAGAACACCTCACAAACTGCATTGCAACACCCTAGCAACTGCAAATTAACACAAACATCTCAGAACACCTCACAAACTGCATAGCAACACCCTAGCAACTGCAAATTAACACACCAATATCTGAAGACCTTACAAACTGAACAACTCCACATTAACACACTAACATCTCAGAACACCTCACAAACTGCATAGCAACACCCTAGCAACTGCAAATTAACACACCAACATATGAGAACACTTCACAAACTGCATAGCAACACCCTAGCAACTGCACAGTAACACCAACATCTCAGAACACCTCACAAACTGCATAGCAACACCCTAGCAACTGCACAGTAACACACCAACATCTCAGAACACCTCACAAACTGCATTGCAACACCCTAGCAACTGCAAATTTACAAACATCTCAGAACACCTCACAAACTGCATTGCAACACCCTAGCAACTGCAAATTTACAAACATCTCAGAACACCTCACAAACTGCATTGCAACACCCTAGCAACTGCAAATTAACACAAACATCTCAGAACACCTCACAAACTGCATTGCAACACCCTAGCAACTGCAAATTAACACAAACATCTCAGAACACCTCACAAACTGCATTGCAACACCCTAGCAACTGCACAGTAACACCAACATCTCAGAACACCTCACAAACTGCATAGCAACACCCTAGCAACTGCAAATTAACACACCAACATATCTGAAGACCTTACAAACTGCACAACAACTCCACATTAACACACTAACATCTCAGAACACCTCACAAACTGCATAGCAACACCCTAGCAGCTGCAAATTAACACACCAACATATCAGAACACTTCACAAACTGCATAGCAACACCCTAGCAACTGCACAGTAACACCAACATCTCAGAACACCTCACAAACTGCATAGCAACACCCTAGCAACTGCACAGTAACACACCAACATCTCAGAACACCTCACAAACTGCATAGCAACACCCTAGCAACTGCAAATTAACACAAACATCTCAGAACACCTCACAAACTGCATAACAACACCCTAGCAACTGCACAGTAACACACCAACATCTCAGAACACCTCACAAACTGCATAGCAACACCCTAGCAACTGCAAATTAACACACCAACATATCTGAAGACCTTACAAACTGCACAACAACTCCACATTAACACACTAACATCTCAGAACACCTCACAAACTGCACAGCAACACCCTAGCAACTGAACAACAACACTAACAAAGCAAAACAACTCACAAACTGCATAGTAACAGCAGTAATTACAGTAATTTTTTAAGACTAAGTTCTGCATTGCATAGTTCTAGAAGTGGTGCAGTTGGGCGGTTGGGTTTGGTGACTCAAATACTGTGCCAGTATAAACATGAGCAAAACATTTCCCCTCACAAACAACCAATCACACAAGTGAGCCATCAACTAATCACAGCTAATTAAATCAATGAGAAATTGGTGGAAAGGTAAACACAAGGCTTTCAGTGGAGCTGAGACCTTGAAGCAGTTAAGCCGAGGTAAAACACACAAGTCTGGCCCACACGGACACGCGCGGATGGAGCCAGAAATTAGTCATGATATACCCACATAGAAAATCACAATTTCCTATAAAATAAGAGAGAACGAATACATAGAGAGTAAAAGGTCATTAGTGTTAATGTGTCATCATACAGCGATCCTAAATTACTCCCCAAGAGGAAACCATTAGGACTTTTCTACCAGTAAAGTGACATCTTGTAGCAATTGCAATAAAACTGGTGGCAGGGAGCCATAGCTCCAGCAAAAACAGAAATACTGTGAAATATTTTACAGTTTAAAAGAACCGTTTTCGACTTGAATACATTTTAAAAACTGAATTTTCAGCATCATTACTTCTGCCATATGATCCTTCAGAAATCATTCTAAAATGCTGATTTGCTTAAGAAACATTATACTGGCCCCAAACTTTTGAACTGAATTATTTAAAAATGCAATGTGCAAAAGTATGTAGACAATAAATCTATCAAACGACTACATGGCTGTCAGACAATCTCATCATGTTGCACATCGTTAATTCATCAGCAAGTGACCTAATTAAAATGAAAACTGTTATTTTGCATTTTTAATCCAATTTTGTGCAAAAAAGCGTTAACTTTTTGCCAATCTGCTGATATATTAAAGATTGTGGGCTGCAATAAATCGCTTGTGTGTAATAACAGTCCAAAGGTAAAATTGAGTGCATTGCAAAACAGTACTTTTCAAAATAGTAGGTTGTTTTAAAAACCTGAACGGAATTAAAATAGGGACACAGAGAGAAACAGAGCGAATGTGTCTGGATAGATGAAAACTAAATAAGCTAAAAAGGGAAAATATGAACAAGAAAGGGAAGGAAGAGGGACAGGAAATAGAATATAACAGGGATAGAGGGAAAATGCACATGAGAAGAGTTCCACGTGTACATTCAGGCAGGAAACTGTATATCTTCAGCAGGACATGAAAGAAAAACTAGGGGAGGGGGGAAACATGGTGCAGCGAGAGAGAGCGAAATAAAGGAAAAACAGTCATCATCCCGACTTTCCATCCATCACCCCATCTTTCTGAAGGGGGGCGGGGATGCGGTCATTGGTCAGGACCGCTCAGTATGCTAGAGGTGGTCTGAAAGTCTACTGCAAAGACATGATGATACAGATACTGTGGCCTGAAACACTCCAAGATGACATTAACCTCTTAAAGGGATAGTTCACCTAAAAATAAAAGTTCTGTCATCATTTACTCATCCTCATGTTGTTACAAACCTGAATGACTTTCATTCTTTTGTGGAACACAAAGACTGAAAACATCTTATATTATCCACTGGAACGCCACTCTTGTGTCAAAAGCTTTTAGACAGTAAGAATTTTAATGTTTTTTCAACAACTTCTGCTCTTTTGCATGTATTTGATCCCGAGTACAGCAAAAAAAAAAAAAAAAAAAAAAAAGTAAAATTTTGAAACATTTTTACTATTTAAAATAACTGGCCGTCCCAGACGAAAGATTGCCATCGTGAACAATCGTGACGATTTCGGTGATCGTGGCTCCTAAACGGTGGTCTTGTGTCGTACAGTTAGAGAGGTTCAAAGACGGCAGTTCCCACGGTCTTGCGACCAAAGATAGCCTACGATCATTTTCTGGCAGTGTCAGAAATTCAGTGCGATTGTCTCGCGTTCTCTGCTACGACCTGCGTCTACTGACCAGCCAATGAAAATGCAGCATGATGAACGCGACATGTGACATATACAGCGAAGGTTAACGGAAGTTATTTACCTCAAGCTCCCTGTGCAAAGTGGCATCCCAAATTGGCCTCTTTTCCCTAGCCATGACCGGGTCCATATTTCCCTATTCCGCCACCACCTCTTCTTTTTTCAGCACACGTGAAAACCACAACCGCTAAATCACGATTCATCTTGCTGTATGACGTTGCGCTAACGTGGGTCACAGCCTACGACTCAATAGGTGTCATCATCACACAGTCTGCATACATGTCGTACCCAAGATTATTAGAACCACGTCGCAGTGTGATGTGCAATGATCTTATAAGATCGCACAGTGTGTAGCAGGCTTTAGGGACTTTAAGCAACAACAGCTGATGGAACGGCAACAGCAAAGAAAGTGCGATTGCGCACGCACGAATTTACTTCGTGACGTATACATTGTAACAAAAACACACTTTCTCTTGCCTGTTTAAATTACATTTTTATTATGCCAATGATGTCTAAATGATTGAATGTTTCACCGTCCTCTCGGTACGTCACGAAGTAGCATTTAAATTTGCGCGTGCACAATCGCACTTTCTTTGCTGTTGCCGTTCCATCAGCTGTTGTTACTTACAGTCCCTAATTAATATTTAATTGTCATCACGTTGGATTATATCGTCTTCTGAGACAGCGGCATAAATGCAGGATGCAGAATGTGCGAATTTATTCTATGCTGCCGTCCCAGCTGGTTTCAAAACTCAGAGACTTACATGTTACTGCAAACATATTTATTATGTTTTCCACAAAAACATCTGACGTGTTTACGTTTTACGTGGCATGAAAATGTGAAAAAGCTACGCTAAATCCGATCTGAGCTTTCAGACTTAAACGGATATCCAGCAATCCGACTCGAATAGGATTCCAAACCACATATTAATGTAGCTTGAAGCGGGTTTGAACAAATCGGATTTCATGTAGTTTGTTGCTGTCTAGACTACCTAAATATGATCAGATTTCAGTCGGATTTGCATAAAAATCAGATTTGGGCTGACAGTCTGAACAGGGCTTATGTGGTTTGGAATCTGTTTCAAATCATATTCCTGGAAATGCGTTTCAGTCTGAATGGTCAGATTGGATTTGGCATAGCTTTTTCACGTTTTTACGCCACGTAAAACGTAAACACGTCAGACGTTTAACATAATAAACATGTTTGCAGAACCATGCTTGTGTTGCTGCAAACTGTAAGTCAACCGGGAAAAGACAATACAACTAATATAGAGACCTCTTTGAGTTTTGAAACCAGTAAAATCGTACATTCCGCTGCCTCAGAAGACGAAATATAATCCAAATCGACGGCAATGAAATATTATTAATGTAATCAAGCGCGACGGCTGTATTGCAAACTGCATTGCCGTTTTCAGCGTTGGCATAACAACGCAACGGCATTGCCATAGAAACCAACGCACATTCCGTTAAAGGAAAGAACGCTTATGGACACACAAATCAGATATAAACAGTTGTGATACACAGTGTGGACAGTCAGTTATTCAAATCGGATATGCACAAAATCGGATTTGGGCTAACAGTCTGAACGAGGCTATAGTTAGTTAACGAAAGCTAGAGATTACGCTTTATAAAGTTTTAAATATAGATATTTTAAACTCTGTATGCATGGAAATGCACTATCCAGAATTAGTCTTCTCACTTTCCATGAATGAAACAGGGTCATACAGGTTTGGAAAGTCACAAATGGCCTAATTTTAAATGAATTCTTGCTTTAAGAGAGAGATAAACCTCAAAATGGAAAAGGTTAAAAAAATGTTCCAGACCTGGACCAGCGAGAGGGAATCTGTGTGGATCTGGACCGTGGCATCTTTATAAAAGGAAACATACTGTATAAAGACTCAAAATGATGTTGGGACACTACAAAGTCAACCCAGTGAACAGAGGGCACATTGTGCTCGTGGTTCTAACCTTCACCATCTCTGGAAGTGACTCGTTTTTGTGGTTTTTGAGACCTGGGATTTTAAATGTCATGGTCCATCCATCAGAAACCTAGAAAAAACAAACAGTGTGTGATTAAAACCATATTAAACTGATCAATCGCATTAGCTAATGTTGCATGCGGTTAGTATGACTAACTAGGTTTCATATTCTGAAGAAAATAAGAGTAGTGCTTGCCTGTGCGCAACGGTCTGACCAGGCCAAGGCAGAAAGCAAGCTTTCTTGACCCTTATAGATCTTTTTCCTCCATTCTGTTATGCTATTTACTTTTCACTTTATTCCCATCTGGTGTGTAGTATTCATGTATTTTTGGCCAAGCAGATCTTTCTCTCACTCTCTTTGCAGAGTAGCAGTGTGACCCAGTCCCGCAGTGATGATGAAATTGGTTCGGGTCCACTGGGTCCAAGTTCTGGCAGGAACGGACGAGAAAAAGCGCCAGTAACACGGAAACTTCTACTGCAGCCAAAAGAGCGGAAAACATTCACACAACACTGCAAAAACAGATACAGAACAACACAAAAACATCCGCGCCTAGTGACCAGCCATGAACGAGGGACCCCACAACTTGTTTGTTTTGGATGAGTTGACTGTTCAAATTTTGAGATTTACAACAGATAGCTGGACGACTTGCTATTGTCTTTTCTACGTTGTCCCGAAGAAGGCCTCAGGCTGATGTCACATCTCACCAATAGAAAATGACATAAAATGTCAGAAATACAGTCTACAGTAGCTGATTTTCTGTTGATACTTGCCTGCAAACCATATTTATTATTTTGTGTGCTACACAAAGTGTTTACAAACCCCCCAAAAAAACCATGGCTAACTATCTACTTTTTTCACCTTTTCGGATAAGACACCAATTTGGAAGGTGAACAGGATTTCACCTTCTTCAGAAGTACAGCATGTTCAATCCAAGAACAACATTTCAATCAACCAATCAGAATTGAAGGATAACTTTTCAGGAAATGTCACTTTTAGGCTTATGATCAGAGTTAGATGCTTCTACACCCTTGTTAATCAGCTAGCATTTCCCTCTGATTTTAAGAATAAATTAGGGTTAGGTTTAGAGGGTAGGTATTGGGTTAAGTCTATATTTTTGGATACTTATGTTGATCCAGGATCAACAAAAGATGTTAAGCCAGGAAGAATGTCTTACTTGGCAAAATCACGATGACCCAATTTGCAATATCAAGCAGCAAAACAAGCTGATTTATAGAGATAAAAATAGCTGGAGGTGGATGGGACCGGAAGCTACACCCATAAAATTTACAAATGGCCATGCCCACTCTTACATGAAGAAAAGGGTGGATACAAGAGTTCTAAAATTAAGAAAATTAATAATTCCAAATTGACATTGTGAAAACGTCCTAGCAACAAATAATTTGTCTGCCCATAACAGCCAATCAGAACACATTTCTGTGATATGAAGACCAATGAGGATTTGCGGGGGGCGGTGCTACACCACATAACGCCACTGAAGAGAAGCGACGAAACCAATATGCTTGAGGAAAAAAATTAATAATTTTAAGCGTTTTAATTCATTTTTAACTGATCCTGTAAGTGGTAATTCACACAGAAGGCGTTTTTAGGGTTGAATTGTTTTTACGCCGTCATTCAGAGGCTGCAAAAGCAACATGCGAGACTCTATCAGGGTTGCCAGATTTTCACAACAAAACCCGCAAAATTGCTACTCAAAAAATTTAGTAGTTTTTTTTTTTTTTTTTTTTTTTTTTTTAAGCGGGGCTCCCCTAGTAAAATTCGCATTCCAGAGGCTAAATATTAAGTTGTTAATATTGCTTCAACATGCGGACATGAAAAACAACCCGCGGCAACAGTTTTAAATAGCTTAATTCCACGGGAAAATCGCGGACTTGGCAACACTGGCAATAGTCCAACACAACGGTCTACCGCACATTTGTGACCCTGGACCACAAAACCAGTCACAAGGGTCAATTTTGTGAAATTAAGATTTATACATCATCTGAAAGCTGAATAAATAAGATTTCCACTGATGTATTAATTAATTTGTTAGAATATAGGACAATATTTGGTCGAGTTACAACTACTTGAAAATCTGGAATCTGAGGGTGCAATTTTTTTGTGTAAAATCACCTTTAAAGTTGCCCCAATTAAGTTCTAATGAAAAAAAAAAAAGTTTTAATATATTTATGGTAGAAAATGTACAAAACATCTTCATGGAACATTATCTTTGCTTACTAACAATTTTTGGCATAAAAGAAAAATCTTTAAACCAATGCAATGTCGTTTTAGACATTGCTACAAACATACCCATGCTACTTAAGACTGGTTTTGTGGCGCAGGTTCACATTTACATAAAAAACACAAATGGAAAAGCACTGCAGCAGAGCGCAAAAAGTCGTTCTCTGTAAACAGCTCCTTACAATGCGTTCTAAAAAGGAGAAATTAATGTCAAAGATCTCCAAAGCTCTTATTGTAGTTCCAGAGAATAGGGATGATAACTTATTAATGAAATGCAGTTACTCTATCCAAAATTGTTCCCCTCAATATAGTGCTCACCACTAAACAAATCTTGGTAAAGTCATCATGAAACATCTGCAAACTGTTTTACTCACATAATGTGATTTATCTTTTTTTTTTCATCATCAGGAATTGGTTAAAAGTCTCTCTATATGGCAAGTAGTCGGAGGGGAGGGTCTAAAAAAACTAGGGCACAATGATGTCACCTGACAAGAAAGTCGTTTAAGATGCAGAGCAAGTTACATTCGACAACAGATTCTACTTTTTCTTTAAAGTTCCTCTATAAAGAAAGTAAACAGGGTCAATGTTTGTTTGGTTTTTCACTTTTACCCATCACTCTCTCAATCACTGACAATCTCATCTTAACAATAAGTCAGCTAATTTCACACACGTGTTCGCTCGCAGATCCAGCCACATCGAGGATCATTTCTCACCCGGTGAGTCATGAGCTAGGAGGTGACGTGAGCGTTTCTGGCTGCTGCGGCTCTGTGCGACCCACGTTTGTGGTTTTATGAAGGAGACAGAGAACAGATTGGCTTGTCAGAGATTCGTTTTCGAGCAATGTTTGGTTTAAGTGCTACATTGTAATGAAACTCAACATGATAGATGGAGTTTGCTGGAGCCGCTGCACTGCTGACTCATACTGTGGAGAATGTGGAAGGGTCACTGCATGTAGGAGAAGGAGAGGAGGAGGAGGTTGGGGCCCCAGAGGGCCACAGGGACCCAACATCTGGATAGCTGACTCGATCTATAGCGACACCGCAATGAAAACGGTGTGAAATGTGAGCCGGATCTGGGACAGAAAGATTTGGATCTAAATTCAGTCTGACACTAAATAAAGACAAGAGATATTGAAAGAGTTTTCGAAAGAAACAGGAATCCAGCATCTGTCTGAGGCTGCAAATCTCAAAAACAGATTTGGCCTTGTAAAAAAAAAAAAAACACACACACACACACACACGTCTGCTTCGGTCATTAGTGAAGGGAAAAAAGCTTGAGGGAAAGATTAAGAAATGGTGCATTAGTTACTTTGTTCAAACTTCTCCTAAACTCTTCTTTATAAATCATTGCATCACATTAAAGTGCTTATTTAAAAGGCTGTAATACATTGTGAATAAGAGGTCAAGGTTTGGCTGCATAGTGGTACTGAGCGTGTGTCAACAAATTAACAGTATAATGAGCATTTTGAAATGCTGTTTTGAACAATCATCATCCAAGATTGGAAGTATTCTATAATGAGCAAATCTTGTGCACAACTCAATCGCCTGTAAAAGACTTCACTTTCACGCCTATTAAACTCCTCTGTGGTGGAGTGTGACTGCCACCTAGTGGACACATCATGCAAACACATTTCTAGACTTTTTCCCCACAATATGAATTTAGAACCATTATTGTTATAAAATATTTTATTAAAATGTGTAATCAATACAGAACTATATTACTGCTGCAGTAATACTTTTGCACGCACTGTTAATTTAACAGTTTATGTAAAACTAACATCCCGGTTTAATATTTTTTCAGTATGTATGACATCCACAATATATTCCATACTATACGTGTTGAATTAACCTACTAAAGATTGGTGAGCAGATTCTGCTCACCAAGCCTGCATTTATTTGATCCAAAAGTAAGCTTTTTGAAATTTTGTAAGCATTTAAAATAACCGTTTTCTATTTGAATATATTTTAAAATGTAACTTAGTAATTTAGTTATTTCAAAGCTGAATTTTTAGCATTAATACTTAAGTCACATGATCCTTCAGAAATCATTCTAATATTCTGATTTGCTGATCAAAAAACATTTATTATTATTGTTGAAAGCAGAGTAATTTTTTTCAGATTTATTTGATGAATAGAAAGTTCAGAAGAACAGCATTTATCTGAAATAGAAATCATTTGTAACATTACAAATGTCTTTATCATTACTTTTAATCAATTTAAAGAACCCCCACCCCCAAGTAGTTTATACTGCACAATATGGAAAGTAGTGTATCCAAACAAGCATATTTCAAACAATTTCCAACACAGAATCAGAAAGCTGATATTTGTGGTTTATTTTTTATTTATTTTTTTTCCATGGGACAAAAATTTATGAGGCTACTTATTTTGAGAAAAGCTTATGAAAAACACATTGTCTTTGGAGTATTGTGTACAGATTAATCATGCACAGTAAGACAGGACTACAATTTACATTTTTGTGTGGTTTTTAATGTTTTGGAAAATATACAGAAATGGCTAAAAAGAACTGAAAGCTTGTTTTCTTAACAGTGCTGCATTAAACAAATCGCAGATATATATTACATATTCATATATACAAATCAAGACGTTTATTGTTTTAAACATATGGACATATTTACAACACCACATGCAGATATGCGCAGATGTCTCCTCATGTTCACCTTCTTTGTTTTGGGATGACTTTGTTTCCGCTGGTGGCCACCGGGATGAGAAGTTTCCGATACTCGAGTGGAAGATATTTCTCTATCAGTATATTCACAGGCGTGCTGTCTGTCACAAAACCCTGCCTGAGAAAAACAGCAGAAACAAGTACTTGAGCATGATAAACAGCCAATTTGCAAAAGTATACAAAACCAAGCCATTCAAATCTATCCAGTTTAAAGTAATAGTGAATGAACTGCAGTAAATGGATGCCATCAGAATGAGAGTCCAAACAGCTGATAAACATCACAATAATCCAAAAGTAATCCATTTGTTTCTTACATCTTCACAAGATGTTAATGTTTTTATCAGATGTTTGGAATCTTATTCTGACGGCACCCATTTACTCCATTGGTGAGCAGGTGATGTAATGCTAAATTTCTAAAAATCTGTTCTGATGAAAAACAAACTAGTCTACATCTTGAATGACCTAAATGTGAGTACATTTTCAGCATATTTTCATTTTTTGTTGAACCTTTCCTTTAATATTTACCTTCTCATGAGGAGCTCAAAATCTTCTACCTCAATCGTTTTACGTTTGGCGTGAGTAGCGTATGCTTCCAGATCGTCTGCTAGTCGTTCAAAGTACTTCTTAAGACTAAAAGGAATAAAAGAAAACAGCACATACACAAACATTGGAGGCAAAGTAACTTCAAATATTCATGCTGCAATAGGGTGAATAATTTTTCCCTAGGTGCTTACATTTCATTAATGGCAGGGTAGACATCACTGGCCACCTTAGTCTTGGCGAAGTGCTTGAACACACTCATGACGTAACTCTTGGGAAGAACATTGACCTCTGTTTGACGCTTCTGTCTGGGGGCTCGTTTGGCAACCTGAGGGGCAGGACTGAGAAAAATGGGTTTTAAATTTGCGTTAGGAGACAGTGAAAAATGAACATTGAGAAGAGGAATGTTGTTGGTAAATTACCCAGCGTTAACTTCTTTTAGGACTGTTGGCGTAGTCTGCGCAGTAGGACTTGCGAAAACTCTCTTCTGTCTTACAAATGCAGGAGTTTTTATAGACAGTTCTGAAATGTAAAAAAACCACAATGGTTAAGTAAACGCAAGCTTTCCTAGTTATATCTGATTTGCAAGCAAGCACTCTTTTGAAATGGTACTTTTTAATAATTGGGTACAATTGACTCATAAATGATTAACTCAAAAATTGTAATACGTTTAACATACAGTTGAAGTCAAAAGTTTACATACACATTGCAGAATCTGCAAACGTAATTATTTTACCGAAAATAAGAGGGATCATACAAAATGCATGCTATTTTTTATTTAGTACTCACCTGAATAAGATATTTCACATAAAATGCATTTACATATAGTCCACAAGAGAGAAAAATAGTTGAATATATAAAAATGACCCTGTTCTAAAGATTCTTAATACTGTGTTGTTACCTGAATGATACACAGCCATTTTTTTGTTTGTTTGTTTGTTTAGTGATAGTTTTTCTTGAATCCTTTCTTTTTACGTCCTGAAACTGCCCTCTGTTCTTCAGACAAATCTTTCAGGTCACACAGATCAGCATTTTTGTGTATTTGAACCCTTTCCAACAATGACACTATGATTTTGAGATCCATCTTTTCACACTGAGGGACTATTGCTCCAGAACAAAACACAATGCATTAAGAGCAAGGGGTGCAAACTTTTCAACAGAATGAAGAGGTGTAAATTTTTCTTATTTTACCTAATTAACATTTTTTTTTTTCCATTTAGTACTGCCCTTCAGAAGCTACAGAAGATAAAGATAAAGACAAAATACATTTAATTTTATGTTAAATTTAGCCTGATCATCAATGTAAAAACTTAATGCATTGTTTTTCCTTCTGAAGCATCAGTGAGCGTTTACTGAGATAAACTGGATGTGAAAGTGGAAGTCACCTGCACTAAGTGCATCATCATCATCATCATCGTCCTCTTCCTGTGGAAATTCAGGGCTCTGATTGACTGGTTCAGAGTCCATCAACTCATCTTCCTCCTCCTCCTCCTCATCTTCTGCAAGCTCTGGCACATCTTCCTCAGCTAGACTAGCCTCATGTTGCTGTGACCTCTGCTCTTCTGTGCTGACCTCTGCTGCAGGGTGGAGCTGAGGAAACTCTGGGCTGCCCGGTGCTTCTCTTTCTTCATTTGGAAAGTCCTGTAAAAGCTCTCTGCTCTCGTCAACAAGATCCAAAAGATCTAAACAGAAACAAATTAGGTTTTTAGTCTGCAAATAAACTGAGTTATCAGTTGTCATTGGTGAAGAACTTTGTGATTTTGTCACTTCAGGTAGTCTCATTGTCCTCACCTTTCTCTCTGGGGTTCAGTCCAGCTCCAAAACTCTTTGTGACTCTTGTGGCAGCAGGAATACCCAAGATAGCACCTCCTCCCTCTGAGCGGTGAGCTCTACGAGTTATTCGCTCTAGATACTGTGAGCTGTCGGGGTTCACTTTAATGTTTTCATGTTCAGCTTCAACAAACTCCTCATCCTGAACTTCCTCAGCAATCTCTTCCTCAACTTCTTCAATGTTCTCATCCTCAACTTCCTCAACGTTCCCATCCTCGAATTCTTCAACGTTCTCATCCTCAAATTCAATGTTCTCATCCTGAACTTCCTCAACATTCTCATCCTGAACTTCCTCAACGTTCTCATCCTGAACTTCCTCAGCGTTCTCATCCTCGACTTCCTCAGCGTTCTCATCCTCGACTTCCTCAGCGTTCTCATCCTCGACTTCCTCATCCTCAATTTCCTCAACACTGTCATCCACAATTTCCACAACTTTCTGATCCTCCGTTTCCACAACGGCCTCATACTCAATTTCCACAACGTTTCCAATCTCAACTTCCTCCACAAATTCTCGTTCGTGTAGCTCCACATCATGCGATGCAGGCAGTGACTCTGTCATCGCCTGTGTTGGAGCAAGTACAATATCATCTTCTGCACTCAAAAGTTCATCATCTTGGGATGAAGGCACTACCTCTTCCTCTCCATCATCCTGTGATTCCATCTCATAACCTTTTTCTTCTTGAATTAAAGGTTCTGAGTCGGGAACTTCACTGACTCTCTTAAGCTCATGTAATGCATCCCTCTCCATCTCTTCAGATGGTCCCACTGTGTCGTCTTTTTTAGGCTGCACATACAGCTCTGTGACATCATTGAGGCCGAGTGTGAACTTCTGCCATGATGAATCCTCTAGAGTTTTTCCATCCTGAAATACAGAGTGATCTACAGGAGAGAGAAACGCATTTTAGATACAGACAAAATAGAACGGAGGCAAAATTGTAGACTTTTTACAATTTATGTAAACCTTGGTTAGGGCCTTGCTCCAAGCATCTCTGAACAGCCTCGTCAAATGCGTCCACAGATGGCAGCCTCCGACTGGACACCTTCCTCTGGAGCCCTGCCCTCTCAGTGCGCTTCTCCACAAATGGGGTCTTCAAGGTCAGGTTCAGGCCACTGACAGAAAATAAACTTGAATGAAGCACACATGAAATGCCTCAATCAAGCATAAAAATAGCTCAATGTTTTTCTCAATCTTCCCAGCATGGCAACCATGTGCAAACCAACCACTGATATTCTGAAAACACCTGCAAACAATGTAAGCCGGAGTTAAGCGCCTACTCTAATATTTTTCTTAAAAGAAAGTTTAATACAGCCAATCTCTATTCTTTCACATGGCTGTTTCCACTGTTGGCTGTAACTACTTTATATACACCTTGCAGAATCTGCAAAATGTTAATTATTTAACCAAAATAAGAGGGATCATACAAAATCCATGTTATTTAGTATAGATATTTCACATAAAAGACATTTACATATAGAGAAAATAATAACTGAATTTATAAAAATTACTCCATTCAAAAGTTTACACTTGATTCTTAATACTGTGTTTTTCCCTGAATGATCCACAGCTGTGTTTTTTTTTAGAACTGCCCTTCAGAAGCCACAGAAGATACTTACATGTTTCCCAGAAGACAAAATAAGTTCAATTTACCCTGATCTTAAAATCAAGGGACTCAACTATCACTAAACAAAACAAAACAAAACAGCTGTGGATCATTCAGGTAACAACACAGTATTAAAATCAAGTGTATGTAAACTTTTGAATGGGGTAGATTCAGCTATTATTTTCTCTTGTGGACTATTTGTAAACGTCTTTTATATGAAATATCTTATTCAGAAAAAAAATAATAACATGCATTTTGTATGATCCCTCTTATTTTGGTAAAATAATTAACATTTTGCAAATTCTGCAAGGTGTATGTAAACTTGACTTCATCTGTAAATCTGCGAGAAACTCGACCATCAACAGATCAAGTAAACCGGTAGCCGATATTTTGAGTGGACATATGTCAGGTGTAAAATAAGAACAACATCTCAGTTATTATATTTACTTCCCAATGCCAGTTTTAGTGACTAGGCCAGTCTACTGGGAAATTATGGACAAAGCATTTACCTTCTTGAGCCAGAAGACGAATCTAAATCTTGTGAAGCATCACCTTTATGAGAGACACGCGAGACGTCCTCTGTATTGTCTAACAATATAGAAAAAGGGTTAAAGTGACTTTTTAAACATGATAGATTATGTGCCAGTATTCTAATACATATGCATTACGCCTTTCTAACAAATATAACCGGTGTATAGTGTGTGAAGCACCTGGCAGTTGATCTAACTGGTGCTCAAACGCTGACACACTAAAGACGCGCTGCGGTTTCCTCCGGCTCAGTCCTCTGACCACATGCGTCAGGGGTTCAGTGTGCAGAGTCAAATCAGACAGCTCCACTCCAGACAGACCTTCACTGAGGAAAAAATTGTCTCATGAACACAACATGAAGAGGATTACAAGCACATGTGATTGAAGAGGTACTGACGTTCTCTCTCCAGCACTGGATACACTGGACTCGGCTAGATTCGGCTCTGATTCTTGAAGTGCAGGCTGACCTGACATCAGCAGCGATGATTCCGTCTCTGAAAAACACATGGATGAACTTATTTTTAAGCTTTCAATTATTTTTTGACAGCTCTCTAATCAAAAGTTTGGGCTGGTGAAACTCTGTATTTCTGCAGAATTAGCTAAATTAAATCTCATTACAGTCACATTAGGGCTGAAAATCAGAATCATTCCAACAGAAACTCCCTGGTATTTCCAGGTTTTCCCTGAATGTAGAACCCTGGAATCTCTCTCTTTAATAATACACCCAACTATGTTTCTTTTGATATTTATAGTTAATTCCTAAAACCTTGGCAGTGAGTTTTTACTCACCCATCTGAATGATCCCCCTGAGCAGACCACGAGTGGTCATGTCCTCATCATACAGTGGGGACGGGGCCGTGACAGGAGGGTTCGTATTTGCCCCAGTTGACCTCGGCCGTTTAGGTGAAGGTGCGGGTGACTGGGAGGCACTCTGAAACACAAGAGGAGGATATTATGGATGTAATCAAGTAGAATATGCATTGGCAACACATCAAATTGCTTATTTAAATACCATGTGTACCTCATGGAGCTTCTTCTTGAGTCTTTGGCGTAAGGCAGATCCAGGACTCTCCAGTCCAGGGGTGTTTTTCAGCCTCATGCTCCGCCGTACATTTGTTGCACTGAAATACATATTAAATATATATTTCATACACATTATATACACAAACTTTACAGACAAAAATCACAGTTCTACAATTCTCTGTCTCTCTCTCTCTCTCTCTCCCTCTCTCTCTCTCTCTCTATAATGGCATTTTGTATTTGGCCGTTACTCATAAACTATAAACAAATATTTACGTATATGTTCGTTTATATAATTTATCTCCGCTCGCATAGTTAAACTATTCGCGTAAAAGCATTTAAAAGTAAGCAAAATATCTAAAATTATGCTGGACAATGTTACTTGTATATACAATTTAAGTGACATTTAAAATAAATTCACCTTCTGGTTACAGGAGATCTGGGTAGCTCTGTGTGCAGGACTCTCCTCAATAAAACCCGAGCAGATATATCGTCTTCTGTCAAATCCATCGTTTCTTATCGTAGTTTATCACAAGATTAAATATTTTCAACGGCTGCGGAACTTAACATTAAAATTGAAGTAAACAAAGAAAACCATCGTCAATTCATATGGGTGAGGTTTGAAAATGGAAGTCTCACAACTCCCGCTCGTTCGTTCAAGTGAATCTCGCGATATTTTGTCAGTCTCTTTGATTGGCGGTGTCGTTTACTGCACTCAAGGGGGGCGCTCGACTGCTCAAAAAAACTTAAGGCTCCATTGATGTGCATTTCAAATCCCAAAACAATTTGTGAAGTACAATAGTTTACATTAAATTAATATACTCGACATACAAATTAAAATTATCTCCATGTATAAAATGTTTTTAAAAGTTCATTTAATCATAACAAGCAGCTAACCTGATTAACGTTGAGAAATGTATCTTAAACCACGTGACAACGCAAGCGCGTTGCTTTCGGTCGTTTTAATAGTTTAACATCACTAAATGTAAAAATTCCCTAATTTAAATTACAAATAAAATAAATATTTTACAACCACAGTATCTTACGTCTCAACTATATTATGTTTCAACCATAACAGAAGGTTCATTCTGTTTAAAAGTTTATTATAAATCATTGTTGGAAAGAATTTGTGGGACCTGTAGGTCTTTTCTGAAGAACAGCGAGCAGTTTAACTGTTCATGACAAACAAGGGACTCATGAACAACTATCACAAAACAAAACAAAACACACACACACACACACACACACACACACACACAACAGTGGATCATTCATGTAACAACACTGTATTAAGAATCAAGTGAATGTAAACTTTTGAACAGGGTTATTTTTTATAAATTAAACACTTTATTTTTCTTGTGGAAAAAAAAACGTTTTTCATTTGTAATATTCAGGTTAGTACTAAATCAAATATAACATGCATTTAGTATGATCCCTCTTATTTTGGACAAATAATTAACATTTAGCAGATTCCGCAAAGTGTATGTAAACTTTTGACTTCAACTGTATGTAGCTTCACGAATATAATAAAAGCACAGAAATTCACAATAGCCTTTTATAACACTATAGAATAATTTCTTTTTTCGTTTTTTCTTTTACCCGAATTGTCAACGTCAAATGGCTCGTGTATTATATGCAATGATAAGACATTCTCCATAAAAAAAACTTGGTTAGAGATGCCACGAAGTAGGTGGCAATGCCTTAACCGTATGTGTGTTGAAGGTCACTAGGACCTCTTCCATCCTTGTCAAGGGGAGTGCTAACCTTCTCTCCTTTCATACAACACAAAAAAAAATGCCGAGTGTCAGACAATATAAAGGGTGGTAGCTGCCCACAACTCTCAATGACGGTAACCAGTTTAAAAACTGAAAAAATGTACTTAGTTTTTATGGTCTGTAATACATATTGTTGTTTAGACATGTTTACATATACGTTATACGCGTATTGTTTGGATATATCTTTTTTAAAAAGGTATTTTTGCAATATTTAGGCGCCACGCATTGCTTTCTCATTTGCATCTCCGACACGTCGACCAATCACAACGACGCAACAGCCTACGTCACAGAGTCTTTCCCAGGAAGTAAACACAAGCCCATGCAGTGTAAAAGCCGTTGTCGCAATACGACTAATATCATGTATGTTATGTTTTAATACGCAGTTTTAAATATTCATATGTAAGTTTTCTCGTAGCCGCTTTGTAATACTGAATTATACTGTCTACTACATAAAAGTTAAGAGAAAATGGTTTGCGATGTTCCTTTGGCCATATCCTTAGTATTTCAAATGAACGAATTAATACTTATTTTGTTCTAAATTATTATGAATATTTTTGTATTAATAATACGTGTTTATAAAGTTATCATGAGTGTAAATGTGTACAGAAATTACTCTAAATTATTTTCAGCCATTCTGCTATTATGTTAATTATTTTTGTGTAGGATACAATGTACAAGTAACTTTATAGCTGCAAGCAGCGATTTTCGGGGTTCAAGCGCTTTAAAGCACATTTGGAAAAATACTATTATATTATTATTTAGCAAGCCTGTAATCACCTAAATCAATTATTTAAAAAAACATTTTTTGGCAAGTCCAGGTAATGACTGTTGTGGCACCAACTGTGGTCCGATCTCCAAACTTTGCGTGCTTTTGGGATTTTGGAGAAATTGGGCGAGCCTTGGTGACGTGGTCGGCGGTGTGAATAGGCTACTACCATCCCTCCAAGTTTCAAGTCTCCACGACCTACAGTTTGGTCTTGCACGGTCAGTTTTACATGGAGATTACTGATCCTTGGCTGTTCTAACAATTACAGTGGGGATTTCAGTGCTTGAACCCAGTGTATGAATTTTGTCAAAGCCCCCTCCAAATTAATATTTTCTATCAAGTTTAAAGTGATTTTTACTTTTTTTTTTTTTTACCGTTATAAAGCCATCCTTTTTTTCTGAAAGTGTGCATTATCTTTTGCGTAAAATTATTATATTTAATCAATAAAGTCACTTAGAATAATAAGACATTTTAGGCTGTTACCACGCAAATAAAATCATTATGAACAAAATCAATATTTTCAGTGCAGAAGTAACACAGATGCTGCATGTAAATTGTCATTTAGATGTATTTACCCACTGTTTAATGCAGGGCATGAATGCATTTAACCTGCAGATACAAATGCATAAATAATGTTTTGACATTTTAATCCTAAAACGCTGAATGTTGATATTTAAAATTATATATATATATATATATATATATATATATATATATAAACAATGAAAAGGTACTTTAAATGTGAAAAACCGCCAGTAGGTGGCAGCAGAACCAAATCATTTAAATGGTTGATTTATTCATGAACGAATCACTGTCATGCTGTTTATAGACCCAAAAGCTAGTGCTGTGGCTGTGTTTGAAACAATTTTTGTTCAAAATAGAGCAAAAATAGGCAATGTGGTGTCTAAAACGTACGTCTCTTAATATTAATTTGTAGTTTATTGAACTGTTGTGTAAAATCAATATCATATTTGTGGTTTTTGCGGAAAAAAATGGCACTTTTCGTGTTATATCGATTAACTATATGAAATGATATAAATATACATTTTCTGCAGTGAAAGAACACACTCTAAACAAGCACAGTCAGTCTAGCTAGTGTTTAAGCACTCATAAATCCTCAAATAAAATAAAACAAATAAAATTTGATTTAACGTGAGCAGGTCTAAATTTAATACAGCAATCAAATCTTTTCAATCACTAGTTTCACTAGTTTCATGTTTGAAACCTAGATTTATTATAAAAACGAAAGAGTATATTTCTTTGGTTGTTATGCGGGGTTCCTAAATGCTTATGGGAGGTCCGGGACCCCCCATCAATTCGAACACTACTTGAACCTCTACTTAAGTGTGATGTGATCTAGGAAACTTCAGATTTTATACACACACACACACACAAAGTGATACACAGAGACAATAATTCATTGATTTTCCCCTCTATCTTTAATTGGCACAGTTAACACATACAAAGAATTCAGTGCTCCAAAACACAAGCATAACGAATAGAACACAAACAAAAAAAGTGCAAAACAAACATTTGGCAGACCCCACCAAACGAGACGAAAAAAAAAAAGTTTAATTCATTTAGCAAAGCAGAGAAAAGAAACTGGGACATTTTTATTAATCAAAATTTAAAAATAGACTCTTACCATGGATTGGTAGTTCACTCTTATTTATAGACTTGTACGTATAGATATACATATATATATATATTTATAATTCTCTGATTCGGGAATGGTGTTTTGAAGCCCCAAACAGAGCAGGTAGGGACCGAGGGCAAATGATTCGGATCAAATAAAACAGCTGTGTGTATGTATATGTCATATATGGTGATAGCCGGCAGAGTATAACAATGCTGAAAAGGCTGAAATGAAGTTTTGTTCTCAGAGAGAGAGAGCACTTAAGAAAGTGTGTATGTTTGGAAGACACATACGAAATGATGTTTTTTTCTTCGGGATGGTGAGATGTTCTTTCAAAACCTTTTCTCGTTTATTACACATTTTTTATATTTACAGGTTCATTGATAGCAAGTGAGTCAGTTATTCTGAGAGGCTGCTCAATTCATTCAACATAAAACACTGTAATTCATCAATAAGCGCTTTGTTAAACATTAAATAGCAGGTCTGTGGCATGTGCGAAGTTTCATTTCCATGATGCTGCCTGTAAAGAAGTAGATGTTTTGGGCTTAGGAATCAAAAATGAAAGAAAAAAAAAGTCAAATATCTAAAACCTCTCCTAGACCCCAAATGACTGTGAGACAGAATTAAAAAATATAAAAAGAAAAGCTAAAATTACTATGTGCCTCGGGATGGTGAGTAAACAGTGGAAGATGACGCAAATAAAAAATATAATCTCTTCACAACAGAAAAAAAAACTCCTCTTTGTCAAACCACAGTGATTACATTAAAAAGGGAAACAAATCAGTTGAATTAAAAACCTCCAAGACTAATCGTCAGGTTAATTAAGAGAGCCATACAATCAGTTCACAGCTCACATGATGCATGTTAAATGTCTGGTTAACCTGTACATTTGGCTCAGAGTACATACACATATATTTAACCGGCGAAACCAATAAGGTTGCGAGATTCTCGTCTGGGTGCTCCACAGGGTAAAACCATGAAGACATGAACAAAACAGCTGTCACAATAAATACATACCCATATCAACAGGACATTAGCATATTCATGAGTGTAAATACAGTCCAGGACAAAAAAAAAACAAAAAACAGCAGAGTTTAAGCATGGTGATTGGACAGTTAAGGTAAAGCAGATAGTCTAATGGATTAAATGAATGAAAATGTAAATCAATGAAGGGTTGATTAGATGGCAAACAGACGGACAGGATTAGTAATTGCACTGGAAGGGCGGAGACAGAGAAGGTGCCAGGGCAAGCAGACATGCTATTGGCCAGTGAAGCCCCGCCCCTGACGTGTGCCACCGCCATGTGAGCAACCAATGGCCAGCAGTTATCTTTGGGAGGTGGAGTCAAAGGGTCAAAAGGGGTGTGGTCTGATAAAGGAGCCGGAATGAGTGACATCATGACAAATTTTAATGCTGCGTTCCATTCCAGTTGAGAAAGATTCCAGCTTGAAAGAGTGCAACCGAAGGGCACTTAAAGACATTTCACATCATACAAACAGCAGAACGTGGTTAATGATAAACGCTTTTAAGCAAATAAAATGTATAAATGAGTCAAAGTTCCTATATCATATGTGTGTATATGAATGTTTTTAACTGTGTAAAACATGATTTGTTGGTAATCATAAACATGTAAAACATGCTTGCATTGCCATTTTGTTTCTTTATACACTAAATGCTTTTTGAAAGAAGTCTCTACTGCTCACCAAGGCCGGATTTATTTGATCAAAAATACATATTACAATTTACACTACTATTCAAAAGTTTGAGGTAAGAATTTCTAAAAAAGAAAGGGCAAGGGTGCATTTAATCGCTCCAAAGTGAGGGTAAAGATATTTTTAATCTTAAAAAGGCTTCTATTACAAATAAATATTGTATTTTGAATTTTTATTCTTCAAAAAATCCTGAAAAAAATCACTGTTTCAGCAGCAAAACCTGTTTTTGCATTGATGATAATAAGAACTTATTATTAATAACTGAGCACCAATCATAACTAAGCAGCAAATCTGCATATTAGAATGATTTCTGTAGGATCATGTGACATTGAAGACTGGAGTACTGATGCTGAAAATTCAGCTTTGCCTAAATTACATTTTAAATCTCATTCAAATAGAAAACAGCTATTTTAAATTGTAAAAATATTTCAGTTTTACTGTATTTTTGGTGAGCAGAAGAGACTTTAAAAAACATTACAAATCTTTTTAGACCAGTAGTGTGCGTTATCTTTTGAGCATCAAGCTATATATACCATTGTAGTAATACGGATGGAACGCAGCACTTTTGTGGTACCGCAAATTCAGCTCCTTTTATAGACCACATTCCCAGGGTTTTAGTTGGGGAAAGGTGAGGAAATCGGAAACAAGACGGTCAAAGACAAACACACACACGTACACTCATTCGCACAGGCTGAAAGAAACGTTAGCGCCGTTCAGCAGCGATGAAGAGCGGTAAAGCAAAATGATATATGCAGATCATATTCACCTCATTATAAAATAACATAAATCTAAATGCCGTAATATTTCTCTGATTCGCTGTTAAAGTTCCTCTCTACAGCAGGAGAATTTAGGCCGAGAGGTCTCTATAGCCTCTTCCTCTCGCTTCTTTCACTGTTCCTCTCTTTATTTTGTGTCTGTCTCTCATCTGTCTCACTCTAGGGCGGTTCATGGAGGGTAGGCTGTTGTTTTCCCCACATGTGGCTGCTGTTTGCCCTGCACCACTGAGTCCTCCTTCCATACTTTACGAATCTGCAGTCATACAAACAAACAAACAAATGAAAAACAAAAGAAAAACATGTTAGACTTGGTGAAGTGATGGATTCATGCCACCTGTGAAAGGCTTTTCACACTATACTTCAAGGATTAGTTCACTTTCAGAACTAAAATGTACAGATAATGTACTCACCCCCTTGTCATCCAAGATGTTCATTTTTTTCTTGCTTCAGTCATAAAAAAAATTGTTTTTTTGTGGAAAACATTTCAGGATTTCTCTCCATATAGTGGATATGTATGGTGCCCCCAAGTTTGAACTTCCATAATGCAGTTTAAATGCAGCTTCAAAGGGCTCTAAATGCTCCCAGCTGAGGAAGAAGGGTCTTATCTAGTGAAACGATCAGTTATTTTCGAAAGAAATGGACAATTTTTATACTTTTAACCTCATTGTCTCTGCGATGCGCATGCGTAGTCTGTGTGATCCGGGTTAATACAGTTAGGGTATGTCAAAAAACTCCCATCTTGTTTTCTTCCTACATCGCTGCAGGAGTACCAACCCAGTGTTTACAAAGTGAACATACAAAGAAGATCTAATTCCCTTTACAAAAAAAGGTAAAGCAGTGCTGTAGGAGTATTTTGAAGTTGAAGACGAAAATGAGATTTTTCGACATACCCTAAGTGTATTGACCCGGATCATACAGACTACGCATGCGCATCACAGAGACAAGACAAGGCGAGCATTTGAGGTTAAAAAGTCTATAAATTGTCAGTTTTGTTTAGAAAATAGCTGATCATTTTGCTAGATAAGACCATTCTTCATTGGCTTGGATCATTTAGATCCATTTGAAGCTGGATTTAAACTGCATTTTGGAAGTTCAAACTTGGGGACATCGTAAAAGTCCATTATATGGAGAGAAATCCTGAAATGTTTTCCTCAAAAAATATAATTTCTTTACAACTGGAGAAAGAAAGACATGAACATCTTAGATGACAAGGGGGTGAGCACAATTTTTGTTCTGAAAGTGAACTAATCCTTTAACCCTAGGTTATCTTTTTTTTTTTTTTTTTTTTTTTAAGTAATTTCCATTTTATCGCCAGTGTTGTTTCAATGTTATGTATATAATATTATAGTATTTATTGATATTTTAATTAACTATTATTTATAGGTTTTCAGTTTTCATTTCAATTTTACCATTTTAGTAATTTATGCGCATTTATCATTTTTATTAGTTTTTGTTTAAATTTTTACATTTCTGTTTCTAACATTTATTTCAGGAAATGTACCCTTATGACTAGCTTTGTGGTCTAGAGTCACAATTATTTCCCTTGTCTTAGGTAAATCATGGCCACAATTTAACTACATTAAAATGACAAAGTAGTACAACATGACCATGATTTAACTAAAACTAGGGAACCAATTAATAAGTCCTGGGAGAAATATCTTAAATTGTGGCCACAATATATATATATCACATGACTCTTACAAACTACAGTGCCAAATGTACATAGTTATTAACCCAAGATAACCCAGGGTTAAAAATAAATACACTGTAAAAACAAAAAACACAATTTGTTGAGTCAACTTAAAATTATTTGTTACCCTGCTGCCAGGGTTATTCAAGTTGAAATGTTAAGTTGTACTAAGTGACAACTTAGATATTTGAATTGACTAAATTGACTAAATTAAACTAAAAAATTGTTTGTTAACCTTAACAGCTGTGTTTGTTACTCGGCTGCCTTAAAATTTTAGGTTGAATCAACTCAAATAAATAAGTTGTCACTTAGTAAAATGTAACATTTCAAAGTGACTAAACGTTTTTGAGTTGACTGAACTTCAAATTTTAAGGCAGCCAGGTAACAAATTATTTTAAGTTGACTTAACAAATTCTTTTTTTACAGTGTATAAAAAGTGTACAAAGCCTATTTGAATGCACTTCTGAACACATAAATATGAACTGTACAGTTATAAAATGGACTGGAAAATGACAATATAAACACATATGATTGTTTGTAGCATGATTTATAATATGCATGATTTCTTGGCAAGAGTAATTCAATGTTCTTGGTTGAATTCAAGAACAAATGCGACCTAAAATACACTCAAACATGCATTTATGCAGCAAAAACTCACTCCAGTAGTCAGGTTTGCAGAAACAGAGCAGGTTTAGTGTTTTTCTCAACAGTCTAGATCTGTATGTAGGTTATCTCTCTGTTGGTTTGTGATGTATTTTGTGTGCGTGCACGTCATTTGGCAGACATTTATAACTTAAAGGTGGCATAAGTAGGTTCATGCATATTTAAACTAAAATAAATGTCAGATTCAAACACTTCATTCAGAAGAAAAACGCAATCTTAAAATGGAAATTAGCTTGTTTTCAGATCTTTTCAATCACACACGGTTAATGCACTCAACTAGTACACCATCTCACCCTCAGAAAGATAAACCCTTCTCCAGGAAAACACATCTGTGAGGAAACATTCAGAAAAAGTTTCATATTCACATCATATTTCATTTGAAATGGCACCTCGGCTCTTAGGAATTAAGATGAGAAGAACATGATTATGTGGATGTTACGCATACTATTTATGCATCATTTTTAATGCATACTGTGGTTTTACTCTATTTTTCGTATGTTTTTTTAAACGTCTATGTATCCTATGTTTTTTACAGGGTTATTTCTAATTCTTAAACCTATCAATATCAACTACAAGGTTTGGGATTGAACACAATGTGGACAAACAATACAGCTAAAGCACCAAAAAGGCAGTCTTTGTCTAACACGTATTAGCAAATATGACCCTGGAACACAAAACCAGTCATATGCAGCATGGGTATATTTGTAGCAATAGCCAACAAACCTTTTATGCCAAAAATTATTAGGATATTAAGTAAAGACCATGTTCCATAGCTATTTTATAAATGCCCTACAGTAAATATATCAAAACTCTATTTTAATTAGTAATATGCATTGCTAAGAACTTCATTTGAACAACTTTAAAAGGCGATTTTCCTAATATTTTGATTTTTTTGCACCTTCAGATTGCAGATTTTAAATAGTTTTATCTCAACCAAAATGTTGTCCTATCCTAACAAAGCATACATCAATGGAAAGCATTCAGATGATGCATAAATCTCAATTTCCAAAAAATTGACCTTTATGACTGGCTTTGTGGTCTAGGGTCACAAATAATGTATATATTTTGTGAAAAGGAAATGATACTTTTTTATGCTTTGTTTGTTATTGGGGGAAAACACTAGCATAATTTGACTTCAAGTTCATTTACATATGAAAACAGTACAAAATCTTGCATGTATCTATCTCCTCTTATGTTCGTGTGTTGCATTTGCCTGTACATTTACTTTGTGTGATCTAACATGCACTGCTACTCAATACGACAAGATACTACCGCCATATTAAACTATGGTGGGCTAATATCTAAAACCATCATGTGCTAAGACATATTCAATCATTTAGTCATTCAGTTTCAGAAAAAAGTCTGTCCGCTTTACCAAAAACAGTCTAAAAAGTCACATTGTTGGCTTGGAGAGAGTCAGGATCACACACAAACCCTAAATGTCATACTTCTGAAATCACACTTCAACTTAAAGGCTTTGGGTCATATGTAGGTAATGGCACCTTTGGCGTTGGAGTCCAGAAAGACCTCGACGTAGGTTGTGGGGACGTAACCCTCCTCTTCCTCGTTTCTTCTAACACGTGTCCATCCGTCACCTTTGTCTTCCTCTATTACATACAAGAGCTCACCCTCCGTTACCGAGATGGTGCCTTCATTAACACCTACACAGAAAAAAAATCATCAGTCAATCCATAAATAAATAGATCAAATATGTTCCGTTTAAAAGTTCGGGGTCAGTCCGATTATTTAACGTTTTTGAAGGAGTCTTATATGGTCATGGCATTTATTTGATCAAAAATACAGTAAAATCAGCAAAATTGTGAAATATTATTACAATTCAAAATAAGTATTTAATTAATTTAAATACTTCAATTAAATTTAAATAATTTAAATACTTAAATAAATTAAATATTTAATTTAATTCTGTGATCAAATCTGTATTTTCAGCACCATTACTCCAGTCTTCAGAATAACATGATCCTTCAGAAATCATTCTAATATCCCAATTTGCCGATTTCATGTTAACTACTACATTTAACGAATGTTAAACAGAACCTTATTGTAAAGTGTTACCATACATTACCGTATACATATATGAAGAAATCACTTTTTCACATTTTATTACTTGCTGTCTTGGCATGTACTTCTACAGTCAAACCAAAAATTACTCCGACATTATAGTTTTTTTTTTTTACTAGTGGGTGCAGGACACTATAGTTCATTTATGTAAGTGAGAATAGCAAAATAAAGTAAACTGTGATATATTATACCCCAAAAATCTTCATACAGTGGACTACCAGTAAAATTGCTACAAATTTGGGACCAAAAATTTGATTTGATACTTTGACCACGTTTTGTTACATATATTTCTATCAAAGTTATCTGACGTTATCAAGATAAATATGTTCTGACACAGTTTAACTCCGAGTTCTTGTCATGTTACATTACCATTTTCTAAACTACAGCAAATAAACTTATAATGTGACAAATGTTGAAGGTGTCTGAATAAATTTTGGTTTGACTAATTCATTTGTGATTATTAAGATGAATTTGTTCTGGCACAGTTTAACTTTGAGTTCTTGTCATATTTCATTACCATTTTCTAAACTACAGCGAATAAACTGTGATAATGTGAGATATTTTGAGTGTGTCTGAATACATTTTGGTTTGACTGTAATTAATTTGTGATTATTAAAATGAATTTGTTCTGGCACAGTTTAACTCTGAGTTCTTGTCATATTTTATTATCATTTTCTAAACTATAGCTAATAAACTGATAATGTGACAAATGTTGAAGGTGTCTGAATAAATTTTGGTTTGACTAATTCATTTGTGATTATTAAGATGAATTTGTTCTGGCACAGTTTAACTCTGAGTTCTTGTCATATTTTATTACCATTTTCTAAACTATAGCGAATAAACTCTGATGTGAGAAATGTTGAAGGTGTCTGAAAAAATGTTGCATTTAACGAATGTCAAACAGAACATTTTTGTAAAGTGTTACCATATATTACCATATACATATATGAAGAAATCACTTTTTCACATTTTATTACTTGCTGTCTTGCCATGTACTTCTACAGTCAAACCAAAAATTACTCAGACACTAGATATAATAATAGTTGTTTTTTTACTAGTGGGTGCAGGACACTATAGTTCATTTATGTAAGTGAGAATAGCAAAATAAAGTAAACTGTGATATATTATACCCAAAAATTCTTCATACAGTGGACTACCAGTAAAATTGCTACAAATTTGGGACCAAAAATTAGATTTAATACTTTGACCATGTTTTGTTACATATCTTTCTATCAAAGTTATCTGACGTTATCAAGATGAATATGTTCTGACACAGTTTAACTCAGAGTTCTTGTCATATTTCATTACCATTTTCTAAACTACAGCGAATAAACTGTGATAATGTGAGATATTTTGAGAGTGTCTGAATACATTTTGGTTTGACTGTAATTAATTTGTGATTATTAAGATGAATTTGTTCTGGCACAGTTTAACTCTGAGTTCTTGTCATATTTTATTATCATTTTCTAAACTATAGCTAATAAACTGATAATGTGACAAATGTTGAAGGTGTCTGAATAAATTTTGGTTTGACTAATCCATTTGTGATTATTAAGATGAACTTGTTCTGGCACAGTTTAACTCTGAGTTCTTGTCATATTTTATTACCATTTTCTAAACTAAAGCAAATAAACTGTGATAATGTGAGATACTTTGAAGATGTCTGAATATATTTTGGTTTGACTGCAATTCATTTGTGTTCATTAAAATGAATTTGTTTTGACAAAGTTTAACTCTTAGTTCTTGTCATATTTTATTACCATTTTCTAAACTATAGCGAATAAACTAATAAACAAATAGAAATGCTGAAGGTGTCTGAATACATTTTGGTTTGACTGTATGTGCATTTGTCAGCAGACAGTGAGGGTTTGAAACGAGGCCCATATTTTTGCTTCAAATGTTTGTTTAATAATGTATTTATTACACATGTATTACGCATTTATACATGAAATACCTTCAAACGGGTAGAGGGCTTTGCAAGTGCCGATAGTCGGTAGCATTTCTTCATCTGCATCATCAAATTCATCTCCAGATTCGGCTGTTTCGGGTTGGACTTTAGTCTGGACCTCAGAACTCGGTTCCTCTGTGTAACTGCCATCCGGACTGCTCCATCACACACACGCACAAACACACACATGTACACAATAACTATAGCACCTGTTTGCAAAGTGACTGTAAATTCAGTGTGCATGTATATGTTAATATTAATAGTGATAATATTCTTATTTGTGACCCTGGACCACAAAACCAGACATAAGGACCATTTATTATCTGAAAGCTGAGTAAATAAGCTTTTAATTGATATATGGTTTGTTAGGATAGGATAATATTTGGCTGAGATACAACTATTTGAAAATCTAAATATTGAGAAAATCGCCTTTAAAGTTGTCTAAATGAAGTTCGTAGCAATGCATATTACTAATCAAAAATTAAGTTTTGATATATTTACAATAGGAAACTTACAAAACATCTTCACGGAACATGATCTTTACTTAATATCCTAATGATTTTTGGCACTAATTTTGACCCATACAATGTATTCTTGGCTTTTGCTTCAAATATACCCATGCTACTTATGACTGGTTTTGTGGTCCAGGGTCACATTTGATAATTTTGTGTGTAAGTGTGTACCTCTCTCTATCCTGTGCACAGTTGTTGTTGTTGGTGGGTGGTGTGCTGTTTTGGGTCTCGTACAGGGCACTCGTCCTCCGTGGAGGGTCACTCTTTACTGGCATCCTTCCTTCGACCTCCGCTAACCAGCCCTAAACCACACAGACACGCACTCATTTCCACTGAACTGAATGCTTATTCAGGCCTTTGCTATGTTAAATGACACACACCTCGAATTTCTGAGCCTCCGCCTGCAGTTTCTCAATGTTGTGGGCGATCTCTGCTAACCGAGGGTCCACGCTGCTGGGATCCCCCATCTGTGGGTTCTTTATGTACACTTCCTTCATTTTAGTCAAAGCATCTCTACAGAGAAAAAATACACACACAAATATATGCTGAATGAATGCCATCAAACTCTGGCCTAATCAAATTATTCAAGAAATTTAAATTAGATTGAATACTGATTTTTACTTTATATTATTGAAATCTTCCTTTTGTTTGACGTTATGTTTACATCCTATTTGTAAAATTTCCAGGTATCCCTTAGGATTTCTTTATCAAATTATGACAAAAAAATTCCAATGGATTACTTTATGATTTTTTAAAATAAACATGAATTATACATGCGCATTTGTTCTAATGCGAACATTAAACATTATACAATTATGCATACAATAATAAAAGTGTGGGGGAAAAAAGAATAACAAAAAAAGTGAAAATGCACAACATAAATAAATAAATAAATAAAAACTTTAATGAATTAATAAATTAGTTAATTACACAAACAAATAAATATGTATGCAAATAAATACAATTTGTAAATAAATAAAAATGTAAATATATAAAATAATAAATTTGTTAATACATTAGTTAATTAGGTAATTAAATAAAAATGTATGCAAATAAATAAAAATTGCAAATAAATAAACATGTAAATAAATAAATAAAATGAGTAATTTAATAAATAAAATAAAAATTAAATATGTGTGCAAATAAATACAATTTCTAAATCAATTTAAATGTAAATAAATAAAATAAATTAGTTGATTAATACATTAGTTATTGTGTAATTAAATAAATATGTATGCAAATAAATAAATAAAATATGTATGTAAATAAATAAAATTTGTAAATAAATAAAAATATAAATAAATAAAATTTGTAATTTAATAAAAAAACGAATTAGTTAATGAATACATTAGATAATTATGTAATTAAATATGCATGAAAATAAATACATGAAATAAATATGTATGCAAATAAATACACTTTCTAAATAAATTTAAATGTAAATAAATAAAATAAATGTGTTCATTAATACATTAGTTAATTGTGTAATTAAATAAATATGTATGCAAATAAATACAATTTGTAATTAATAAATAAAAATAATAATTAGTTAATCAATACATTAGTTAATTATGTAATTAAATATGTATGAAAACAAATAAATTACATAAATAAAAATATGTGTGCAAATAAATAAAATTTGTAAATAAATAAAAATGCAAAGAAATAAAATAAATAATTTCATAAATAAAATCAATTAGCTAATAATACATTAGTTAATTATGTAATTAAATATGTATGAAAGCAAATAAATTACATAAATAAAAATATGTGTGCAAATAAATAAAATTTGTAAATAAATAAAAATGCAAAGAAATAAAATAAATAATTTAATAAATAAAATCAATTAGCTAATAATACATTAGTTAATTATGTAATTAAATAAATATGTATGCAAATAAATAAAATAAGTAAATAAAGCAAACAAGAAATGGCTACATTAAAAAATAAATAAATAAATAAAATACAACAAAATGAAGTAAGAAAGAAAGTAATTGGTGGGCAGGAATAATATCTAAAATCAGAATAAGTGTACAGAACAAGTGTATCTGCTATTAAAATATAAAAAAAAAATACTTTGTAATAAGATGACAAACTTTTAAAGTTACAGCTTTCTTATTCAAAGCGTCTTTACCTATATATCCTATATTTTTTGACTTCTGTATGGCAGAATATACTAGTTTGTGTTTCTATTAGTGTGTTTGTCTATGTCCATATACCTCTGGTCCATCTCTTTCTGAATGTCTTTATTGATGTCATCGATCTTCGCCTGAAGCTTTTTCCTTCTCTGCTCTGGAGGAAGATGACTGAAGTCCTCAGGATTCGAACCCTGAGAAACAAAAGAGAGGAGGACAGACAACCAGTGAGTATCTGCCCTTAAAAAACTGACACTATCCTGTAACAATCTGCAAATATATAAACTAATATTGAATATGTATAAATGGGGTGGGTCAAACCAGGACACATCCAATCACATCAACGGACTATTGGAGATTCTTCTGTTCCTGTCATCTGGTTGGCTAGCTGCCTTTGGAAAGGAGCCAATCAGCTTTCAAATCAAATGTTTATCAAAGCCAAACCAGATGAGCTAATTAAATCTAAGTTCAGTGATTAACCTATTCAGTCCAAAGCCAACAATAACACTGATTAAACAGTTTTCATAAGATAAACTGGCTTGCTGGCTCATCTTTGAAATCTGATTCTGGTTGATATAAGTGATATGGTTAGCATCTGTCCTTATGTGCCCTCTCTCTTTCTCGCTAGCTCTAATATCCTGTTCCTGTCTACATTAATATATTGATCCTCTGAACAATCCAGCAACGGATTTTTCCACATTAGTCCTCTCTGACAGGAAGTATTTGCTACTGATTTTACCACATGGTGGTGCCAAAGAGCCATGAATTTAGGGAGGTTAAACCTGCTGCAATGATTTTTAACCCTATGAAGCATACATGATAATAAATACAATTAGTAAATAAATAAAATGAGTAATTTAATAAATAAAAATAATAAATTAGTTAATCAACACATTAGCTAATTATGTAATTAAATATGTATGATAATAAAATTAGTATATAAATAAATAAAAATAATTAATTAATACATTAGCTAATTATGAAATTAAATATGTATGATAATAAATAAAATGAGTAAATAAATAAAATTAGTAATTTAATAAATAAAAATAATAAATTAGTTAATTAACACAGCTAATTATGGAATTAAATATGTATGCAAATAAATACAATTTGTAAATAAATACAAATGTAAATAAAGTAATTTAATAAATAAAAATAATAAATTAGTTGATTAATACATTAGCTAATTATGTAATTAAATATGTATGATAATAAATACAATTAGTAAATAAATAAAATAAGTAATTAAAATTAGTAATTTAATAAATAAAAATAATAAATTAGTGAATGAATACATTAGCTAATTATTTAATTTAATATGTATGATAATAAAATGAGTAAATTAATAAATAAAAACAATAAATTAGTTAATAAATACATTAGCTAATTATGTAATTAAATATGTATGCAAATAAATACATGTCGTTTTGTTGTGAAATCTCAGTAAACATGTAAATAACTTTTATATTGATAGCAATATTTTAAGATGAACACTTACTGGACTTAATTATCCATGCATCATTTTTTTGGAAAATCATGTTCAAATGTATCAAATATGATTTATTAGGCTTTTGGGGAACATTTATTTGTTAATTTCTCAATCACCATTGTATTGCATTGCATTATATATTTTGATCATAAAACTAAGCATTTAAATATCATCTTACTAAGACAATATTAAAAGATTCAGAGTGAAAACTGATATTTATATGCATTTTATATAAGTATTCTGCTATACTGTTATAAGGATCTCAATTATTTACATTATTAGCTATACTTTTTGGCCACATAAATATCAGAAACTTGCTTATTTTTGCTCAGTTTGAGTCTCTGAATATCATCTGAATTATCAAGTATGTACTCAGGAAATAACAGATATGCGAACTTTTATTTTAATATTTTGCCAAAGTTCAATAAGCTGTTCTGTTTTTTACAAACGACTACTTTATCATATTTTTGGCTTTACAGGGTTAAAATGGGCATCCTAAAAAAATCATACTTATCCAAGCCTAAAATTGGATCTTATTCGTTCACAGCTTTTTTATGATTTGTGTTTGGGCTGAATAGATGAATGGCTGTATTTTTCTACAGTTTTGCCAACAAGTCAATGTAAACGGCTCACTAAAAGGTCAAAGGTCACAAGGCAGGCACATTGACCTTACCCTTTCTTCCACATCACCATACTGTCATGCAACATTAAAAACAACCAGATTTTTTTCTGAGCATGCATTGCACTGTTATTTGAAATACAGTTAAATAAAACCACAAAATCATTCCAGGCAAACTTTAAAAAATTAAAACTGTAAAAAATAATCAAGATCTACACAAGTACAATATACATGCTACACTCACTTTTGTACTCACCCTCTTTAAAACAAAGACAAATTGTTCAAATAAAATGTTAATTATGTGACATTTGATTATTTAAAAATAAAATCAACTGATGCAGAAATCAACTCAGAAATCAAATTATATGGATCAAAATACACATGTGTATAAATAGATGAATGTTTAAATATATCCAAAAGATTATCTGCAGTATAACAGTCAAATACAAATCATACTACACCAACAGTGATTCATTAATCACATGTAAACTGTTTTGGGTGGGACTGAAATAGCAAAACGCACAGTGATTGGTTAAAATATTTAATCTATTCTATTTAAAAAAAAATGTCACCCTCATGTCATTTAAAACCAAGCATGAAAAAAGATATTTAGCAAAATGTGCATGCTGCTCTTTTCCATAGAATCAAGTTCTCCAAGTGCTTCACAGAACAAAATCAAACTAAAGGTTTAGGATGACATAAAATAAAGACTATTTATTAATTTAGCATGTGAACTATGCATTTGACTTCTCTAAATACATTCAAAATGGTCTGTTTCAGCACACATCTGGTTAGGGATCCAATTAATCAAGTTGTTTCAAAAACATAAGGATCGAATCAGGGACAAATAAACAAACACAGGGACAAAAAAAAACAAAAAAACAGGTTTCAGATCACCTCAATTAGGTTCCGCACGTGGGCATTGAGTGAGAGCTACACAGAGGGACAGTCACCACGGCAACAAGACAAAACAAAACAGACATCAACAAAAAGATAAATCAGACAACAACATGGTTTTGAACTTAAATACACACAAAGGTAAAATTATATAACAAAACAATACCAAAAGTGTCGTTAAATGGGATAGTTCAGCCATAAATGAAAATTTGCTGTTGATTAAATTTTACACCATCAGGCCATCCAAGACATAGGTTACTTTTTTTCTAGAGTACAATAGTAAAATGTATGTTTAGCTGAAAACGTGTTCCTTGTTGATTCTTTAAATGTTATTCGCACTTTGAGAGTCAAAAAAGCATATACAGGCAAGACCAAATTAATACTATATTGAGGTCTTATGAAGCGAAATGATCTGTCTGTGCAAGAAACATTATTATTAAGTAATTATTATTACTAATGCTGTCAAATGAGTACGATCTTGATTAATCGCATACATTTTTTTTTTTAATTACTTAATATATGTGACCCTGGACCACAAAACCAGTCTTAAGTCGCATGGGTATATTTGTAGCAATAACCAACAATACATTGTATGGGTCAAAATTATAGATTTTTTTTAGGATATTCAGTCAACAACATGTTCCATGAAAATATTTTGTACATTTCCTACCGTAAATATATCGAAACTTAATTTTTTATTAGTAATATGCATTGCGAAGAACTTAATTTCGACAACTTTCAAGGCCATTTTCTTTATATTTAGATTTTTTTGCACCCTTAGATTCTAGATTTTAAATAGTTGTATCTCACACGTGTGTGCACTGTGTATATTTATTATGTACATATAAAGACACACACATACAGTATATATTTTGAAAATATTTAAATGTATTTACATAAAATTTCCATAAAAAGAAAATACGTTTACATAATCACTAGTGTGCAATAATTAATTGCGATTAATCCAAAATATCATCCAAAATAAAAGTTTTTGTGTACATAATGTATATGTGTGTACAATGTATATTTGTTATGTATATATTAGTGGTGTCAATCACTTAAAAAAATAATCTACTAATATTATTGATCTAAACTAAATTAATCGCACGTTTCCTGAAATTACTCACGATTAATCCTACCTGACATCAAAGTTTTAACTTTTATATTGCAATAATTTCATACTCATGTTTCAAATTAATGTAGAAACAACAAAGAATGTATATTTTTAACATTTGTTTAATGCCATATTTTTACTGACTGAAGGCAAGTATCACTGATTCCAACTTATGTCTCTGAATTTTTTTCCTAATATTTAGCCATTGAATATAACCATAAAAAAATACATTATAATTAAGAGCTATCACTTTAACATTTATTAGACTTTAAAAAATAACTTCTAATTTAAGTGAACTTAAAACAAATTTTCACATAAACCTATTATATAAAAGATGTCATATAGGCAATTTTACTATTAAAGCATCAAATAATGCTGTGAACTATGTATGTTTTCCATGTATAAAGAATATGAATAAAGTAAATAAAGTGGTTTCGCATTTTCAGCAGATCTTCAGTGACTGTTGAAGGAATTGGATCGCTGAGTGACTATCAGGGGTTTGAAAGTGATTGAGTAACTTGAAGATCTGTACTGCTTGAGACATGTACCAATTGGGTGAACTGGTTCATTCAGTTCACTAAAAAGAATCGGTTCAAACAAATGATTCATCTGTGAACCAGACATCACTCGACCGTTGCATGAGGTTCTGTTACAGGTAATAAAGTTGTAAATAACATTCAGTTTCTTGCACAGACTGATCGTTTCGCTTCATAAGAACTTAATATATCATCTGAATCCATGGGTATTCATTTTCCATTGCCTGATATGGTTTTTTTGACTCTCAAAGTGCATTTTATGAATCACAAAGGACCACGGTTTCAGAAAAAAGTAATCTTGGATAACCTGAGGGTGAGTAAATTGACACCAAATTTACATTTTTGGGTGAACTCTCCTTGTAAACAAAAATAACCATAAGGTTTGAACACAAAGGAACAAAGTGCTGTTAAAGGACCATGTGTTACTACAGCGACGGACATGCTACGGTCATGCCGCTACCGACATGCTACTGAGGTCATGCTTACCAGCTTTAGAGAGAGCTTCTCACGGACGAAAAGAGAGAGCGATCGAGGGAATGAACCGAGAGAAGAGAGAAAACATCAGAGGGAGCAACGTCAGACCGCTGTACACGTCATACACACGCATGCAGGTGATGATCATGCCTTATGTCGTCACTGATGAAGCTCACTACATCACAATTCGCATTTGGCAGGCCGGCAGAATTTTGTGCTCCGTCATAAGACAGATTTCCGCTGGCAGAGTCACAGGAAATTAAGCTGAAAGCCTCACTTTGGCACTTGGATGGGGAAAATGATGCACTAGCAGAAGTACAGGCTTTCGATGTGCATTTATATTTCAGAAGCTTTAAATATTCCAGATTGTTCTAAACATTTGAAGGGACAGTCCACTAAAAATTTTTTAATTCTGTCATCATTTACTTACCATTGTGTTGTTCAAGACCTGTATGCATTTCTTTCTTTTGTGGAACACAAAAGACGATATTTTGTATATTGGTAACCAAATGGGGGAACCAAAACTATTTGTTACCAAAATTCTTCGAAGAAATGCATACAGCTTTGGAATGAAATGACAGAATTTCATTTTTTGGGTGGACTGACCCTAAGTTGATAATTTCAATATTGTAACATTCCATTTTGGTCAATATCGTACTCTAATGACGCAACAATGTTCACCAAAGCAGTTTTACTGCTGTAGTTTGGCGCATTTGCATACAAGGAGAAAATATAGGATGTAATTTGATTTTATATATCATAAATTGATTGGGCTTTCCTTCTGATGCAGTGAACTTCAGCAGGTACCAGTGAACCAATTATTACACACAATGTTACAGGGTCACATGAGGATGACATCATCAGTCCTAAAGCAATAGTCAGCCAATAAACAGAACACGTCAGGGATGGATGTATAAGAGAGAAGACAGAGGAAAGAGAAAGAGAAACAAAAAGATTCTCAATAAATGGGCTTGTTTTTGAGGCGGCCATCACACCAGAGAGGATTCTGGGTAATCGTACCTGAGAATGGATCTCAAAACAAAGCAACTGATGGAGAAAAAAGTTAGAAGTGTGGTAGAAACGTGAAGTAAATAGTTAGTTTTGACTGAACAGCTGAGATTATTAAATTACGTCAACCGGGAGATTAATAAGAGACATGTATGTAAATAACTATACAAAAAAAACTATTTAAAAACAAAATATGAAAAATTAAATATAAATATTTTTTAACCAAATTATAAATTATATATGTTTATTTGCTATTTTGAATAAATGCATAATGCTAATTATGCAAAAATATTATTTTATAAAAACAAAAGAAGCATTTATATAATATTAAAAATGAAAAAAAAAAAAAAAAAAAAAAGTATAATATAGTTAATATATTTATTTATTGCACTGTGGAATAAAGCATGCTGATTACGCAAAAAAAATCTAATTGCATAAAAGTACATGTATAAAAAGTATGCAAATAGAATACAACAAATTAAAAAGGAATTATTTGTATTAATGTATGTACAAAAAAAGCGTATTTATTTATTTATTTTGTACACTTCCTTCCTGATTATGAAACAATTTTAATAAAGCTCTAAGAGCAAAAAAAAAAAAAAAAAAAATTTCTGTGAAAACTGGACTTCTTCATATTTTAGGGTGCTCAAACTATGGAGCTATTTTTTGAGGTTTTGACAAATGTATTTGGACAAATGCATAAACGCACTGACAGGACGTACAACGTTCTCAAACCCATGAATACGCCAACAGGATGTAGAATTTGACGCATTTCTAGCGGACATAGATAGCAAATACAGAGTGAACGTTTGTGTGAAACGTGATGTACACATAGAGATAAACATCCAATATATCAAAGCAGCCAAATGACACCAAAAGGGGTGAATTCTGAACGTATCCTTGCGTGTAATAAAGTGTTACGAGCACCAGAAGGGTCAAAGATGATCGTGAATGCGCAAGGCTCGCATTCGGGAAGTCGCACTCGTGACACTTTGAGAATTAACCCCTCCCACACAAGCTGATTTGCTGCCAGAGGGTGGGGGCGGAGCCAGGCTACTAGGGTTGCACATGGGAGGTGGGGTCAGAAGCCAGAAGAGCCAATGAGAGAGCCAGTTGATGATGATGTAACTTTTCTCAATTACAAATGGAGTATCAGACATTAACCTCATTTAAGGGATGAATTCAAAAAGATATAAATTTATTTTAAAAAACAATATCACATTATTAAAAAAAAACACTAAATGAGGTTAAGTCTGTTAACTTTATTTATTTCAGCTATCATTCAAGCACACACACACCTCTGTTTTAATACAAATAACAATAATAATCAAAAACCCAAGCCCTAATAAAAATAAAATATATATAATTATGTATTAAAAAAATAATAAAAAAATCCCCCCAAAATGAACGCATGTTTTTTCTCATATTTAGCTCACTTTTATAGAAAAATTTGATTATCTAAGCATGTCTAAGTAAACCCACACACATTCCTGCCTCCTCTCACACACTTACGACATATTGCCTGGCCTCGAAAGCATACGTAGGCCGACCGAGAGTCCTCTTCATGATTTCTTTATTATAATAGAGAGACTGGGCAGACTGCAGCAAAGAATAAACCCTAATTAAACACACACACACACACACACACACTCATGCATAACTATACAAACACACACTCGCACACACCCCATAACTCAACAAACACACTTCAATGCTAAAATATACACTAAAAACATTTGCACACAAGTACAAACAGACATACACACTTTTTATGTCAATAAACCTGCAAACATTTTAACATTTAAATGATTTAATCATTTAACACACACACACACACACACACACACACAAAATAATAATACAAATGACAAAAGCACAAAAAATGACTAAGACTTGAAAAAATGAAAAAAAGAAAATAAATACATAAATAATACATATAAAATCACTTAACCTAAAAATGAAATAAAGCTAAAAAAAAATAAAACTGACGAAATCACAGAAAAATAAAAAGAATTAAACAAAAATGAAATATTAAAAAACTATATTTAAAAATTGTAAGTAAAAATTTAAATTGAAAAACAATTCCAATTTATGCAAAATTAATGGTCTACAGCCCTACTTGCAAATGTTTAGGGTCAGTAAGACTCCTTCGTCATTCAAAAAAGTCTCTTTGTTTCACCAAGGCTGCATTTTCTTGATAAAAAAATACAGTAAAAACAGTAATATTGTGAAATATTACTACAATTTAGTAGAAATGTAGTTTTTTGAATATGTTTTAAAATTGTATTTTTTTTTTTTTATGTAATTAAACGATTCACAAATAAAATAATTGTTTCATTAATTAAAATTCCACTGAAATCAATTAACATATATATTTTTGATGGAAAATGTAAATTAAAATGATTAAAACATGTGAATGAAACTACTAAACCTAAAACTGAAATAAAATAAATTAAAGCTAAACAGAAATATAAAAACAAACTAATAAAAATGACAAATGCACAAAATAAAATGACTAGAACATAATAAAAAACAAAATATTATAGAAATTATATATTTTTATCCAAATATTTATAGAAATAAATGCATGCATCTTTATATAAATTTATATAAAAATATTTTATAGAAATATAAACAAAATAATAATAAAAATGACAAATCACATAAAATTACTAAGAATTAAACAAAAAAATATATATTTTAACAATATTTAAACAAAAAAAAAGTTTGAATTTAAATAGAAAAACAATTCTAACTTCTGCAATACTAATGCTCTTCAGTCTTACTGTTCAAACGTTTAGGGTCAGTATTTTTGTCTCACCAAGGCTGCATATTCTTAATAAAAAAAATACAGTAAAAAAATATAAAATTGTGAAATATTATTACAATTTAAAATAACTATTTTCAATTTGAATATGCTTTAAAATAACATTTATTTCAGTGATGCAAATCTTTTCAGTATCATTACTCCAGTCTTCAGTGTCACATGATCCTTAGAAATCATTCTAATATGCTGATTTGCAACTCAAGAAACATTTATTATCGCTGTATTATCAATACATATATATTGTGCTGCTTCATATTTTGGCATTTTTAGGATATTTTTAGTTCAAAAAAGCAGCATTTATCCAAAATAGAAAACATTTGTAACATAATAAAGATCTTTACTATTACTTTTGATCAATTTAATGCATCCTTGCTTAAAAACCTTAATTTTATACCGACCTCAAACCTTCGAACAGTAGTTTACATCAAAACACATACATTACCACACATGGAGAGAATGAAAGTGTCAAAGACCTTCATATGTTCAAGTTTATTCCTCATGCCATCAGCATCACTGTTGAGTGTATATATGCTAAAAATGTGAACAATAAGCTTCATATAGCTCTGTCAGCATGATGAACCTACCCATGCACTTCCTGACAGATGAACGGCCAAAAATAGGAAATGATAAATCTCTTTTTCTATTCACTGACCATCGATCCTTGTGAAGCTGAGGGCAATATTTATGTTCGCTGCATTTTGAAACGATAAAAAAACATTTGAGATTTGCACAGGGACATGGGAAAGCGGGATTTGCTCCGTTATCTGCTGTGTTTTGCATCTGTTATCTAGCAAAGTCATTCAAAAGCCTGAATCTGCGCTCGCACAGGCGGAAACTCGCGGACGGCCTTCCTGACGGGAAGGTGAATCTGGTCTGACTTTATCAGAAAGTCACATGTCAGCGTGTGAGTAAATAGAAGACATTGTTTCTGAGTGTTTGCGTGCGTGTAATCGCGTTACTCAGGATGAACCTTTATGTTTGAGCACCCGTTTTATTTTATCTGTCACCGCAGGGTGCCTTCGACTGGCGCCCAGTGTGTGGAGTGTGTAATTGTGTTTGCACGTATCTGAAAACGTGAGACAGTGAAACCATGGTAAACGCAAACAACGAAACATAAAAGAGAGAGAGAGAGAGAGAGGCAGACTGACAGACAGAGAGAGAGAGAGGCAGAGTAGATTTCATTGGCTGTGTGAGGTGGAGGAAAAAGGAGCCGAAGATATAAACAATTCCACTGCTGCGTCCAGAATCAGAGTCACTGCGTGACATCATCGCCTGCGAAATCTGAGTCACACTGTGACATCATCGCTTCGGAATCCAATGCTGCCTTCAAGTCCTTTTAAGTTGATATTAAGTCATATTTAGTGTTATCACATGTGGTACGAAAAACATTGCAATTTCATATTTTATTCTTACATTTCTACAGTGACAGGAAGAGTTTGTTTTAGCACTAGTACAACAAAATGAAGAGGAAAAATAATAAAATGTAACAATTGAATATAACATAAAATATTTTTTTGTAAAAACTCATTTGTTTTTTAAAATGTCTGCTGTGATACTTGCAGTCATATTGGAGAAAGTGATTTGTTAACTAAACCTATTAAAAATACATTTTCTATAATTAAAATTATATTAAAATGAAATAACAAATATTAGATGGAAAACTTAAATATATTATATAACTAAATAAATAAATAATTATATATATATATATATATATATATATAATTAACAAAATGACTAAAACTTAATTGAAACATAAAATACTATATAAATGATATAAGATTTTATATACATTTAAAATAATCTAGATACATTTTTATATAAATAAATGTATATAATTTATCATTTTAAAACATACAAAAAAATTAAATATCAATCTAATTCAAAATATAAAACTGAAATAAAATAAAGCTAAATAAAAATATTTTAGAAATTACTAAAAATGACAAAAGCACATAACAAAACTAAGACTTAAACAAAAAAGAAAAAAATGAAATTGAAAATATAAATATAAAACCTACTTTAAAATATTAATTCTAATAAAACTAAAGCTATTACTAAGACCTAAACAAAAAATAAAATATAAAAAATAAATAAATAAAACTGTAAAAATTTAAATTGAAAATCTAAACATAAAATTCAAAATATAAAATCACTAAACCTAAAACTGAAATACAATAATAGCTAAAAGCTAAATTTTGAATTTTTGATTTTATAGTTTTTTTTTTTTTTTCAATTTGTACCTTTTTATGTTAAAAAAAAAAAAAATATATATATATATATATATATATATATATATATATATATATATATATATATCAAAAATTCAAAATACAAAATCTAAACCTAAAATAAAGCTAAACAGAAAAAAGCACATAAAACTACTCTAGGCTTAAACCAAAAAAAATAATAATAATTTAAAAAGATAATTTAATAATATAAAAAAAATAAATAAATAAAAATCGATTTAATAAATATTAATACTAAAAATACTAAAATAACCCTGATTGGGGCAGAGATTCTTGGTACAAATTGTAAACATAAATCCCAAATGTATTCAAAATTTATCTAAAGATCTAAAGACATTCAAAGAAGAATTTCCCTGATCAGAATATTTCATTATAAAGTGAATGCTAACAAGTCTAGATAGAAGATGAGCACAAAATTTTGTTAAATTCTGGCACATTTTCCATTCTTATCAGCATTAAAAATGAATAAATACAAATAAATAAATAGTGTTGACATATATGTCTATAATATTATAGATATATAATAGATAAATGTAAAATAAAATAATGGTATATTATAACCACTGTAAAGACAGAATCACTGCTAAATAAATAACATCAAATAAAGAAACAAATTTAATGAAATCTTTTTTTTTTCTTTTGAAATCATCTTAGGGCACAGAGAAATTCCTGAAAAAGTCCAGACTTAAAGGCAGCATCAACGGGTTGCTTTGTATATAGATTATGGTATGAAAAACACCTCAAAACGATCATTCGGCTCCTTTTTTTCTTAATGCAAACATACAGTGACATGACAGCACAGGCGATGACAGGCACAGAGCGGCACACGCTTACATGAACACACGCATGTGGAAGACGTGGAAAACGCCAGCATGCACGGATACTTACCCCTCGCCGGAGGCTCCTGAGGCAGTGCATTTTGGGCTTGGAGGTCATGAGGTCGTTGAATCGGTGGGACAGGGGCTCCTTGGACTGTTTGGGGGTCTGGGGAGTGGGGCAGGGGTCAGGGGTCACAGCAGAAGGTGAGGGAGGGTCAGGGGGGGGCTGGCGAGGTACGGGGGATGTTAACAGGGACATAAGCTACCGGTAAGACACGAGCCACAGAGCAGCGACCAGTGAGTGAGAGAGAGAGAGGTTTACAGAGAGAGAGAGAGAGAGAGAGAGAGAGAGGGTGCGGACCAAATCGATCCAGAAAGAGGTAAACAAAAAAGGAGGGGGAACACAAAACAAGAGAAATAAGGACCCAAAAATGAAACGAATTAATCAATTAATCAATTAATAGAACAAAGGAGAACGCAAACTTAAACGAAACATAAAAGAAACGGCAACTGAAAGAAAACACGCTGCAGCTGTGGTGTTACTAACCCTGTGAGCGAGAGAGTTAGTGCGTTAAACTCCATTCTGTACATCAGGGGTCACATGCAGGGGTCAAATCACTGCAGAACCATTTAAAGGGACGGTTCACCCAAAAATAAACATCAAACCAGTGACTGTCGGTCTGCCGTGGAACACAAAAGAGGTAAAAAACTATATGTATAGTCATTTAACAGTACATTATGAGGAAATTAATTAATGAAATAAATAATGAAATGTATTTATTTATACATTCATTTAAAAATATTTTACTATTATTACTATTATTATTATATTATTATTTATAAATGTTTATTATTTACTTAAAATTGTAAATTATTTAATATATATATATATATATAGTCATTTATCAATACATTATGAGGAAATAATGGCATTAATGCAATTCATTTATTTAGATATTTATTTAATATATTTATACATATTTATTTTATTTAATTAATATCTATAATTATAATTAAAAATAATAATATGAAGAAAATCTACAAATAAATTAATTAAATAAAATCCTCTTAAATTATATTGACGAAGGCCATAGTTGTTTCTGAGCAGCTTTTTGCAGCTGAAAAGTGACTTTTTGCAGCAGTTGATGAGTAACTGTCTTCCACCAGTAACATCTTTTCTGAAGAAATGTAAAAATGTGGCAGTCTGTCAAATTACTTCTCGCCTTTTAGTCCCTTTTTAAAGCTTGACAGCTGTGATCACCATCCACTTCCACTGTATAGCAAAAGAGCAGCATGAATATTCCTTCAGAATTTTATTTTTTTGTGTTCCATGGAATAAAATCACATGACAGCATTTTCATTTCTGGCTCAACTGTCCCTTTAACAAACGTTGCATGCACGCACACACACTCACACACACTCCTCTAAAGCACAAAACTGATTTGAGGTCAAGTATTCGCTCTTTTTCTCTCTCTCTCTCTTTCAGTTTCTTATTAGCGAGCTCCCCAAAGTGTAATAGAGAAATTAATGAACGTGTGTTCTGGGAGAGCTCACATTACCGGTTCAGTTCCCAACAGACTAGACAACCTGCTAAAACATCAAAGACAAAATCTGCCCTCTATGCATTAGGAGAAACCGAGATAAGTCAAATCTACACAAACCCAATACCACAGGAAATCAAAATGATGTGTGCATTAATGCACTTGCAGTGGAAGTCTATAGAGCAACTGCATAACCAGAAGTAGTCCTAGCACTACAAGGATGATTAATACAACTTTACAGATATCTAACATATTTGGTACAAAATAAATAATTGCTTCAGCATTAATATAAACTACACATTTTGCTTTTAACCCTCCCAGAATGTTTTGCCCTATTTAGTATGAATTATATACTATTACAGCATTAAAGTTTAGTTATTTTTACATATGAGTTATTTTTATATTCTAATTTTTGTGTATTTTTATTTTTTTTTTTTACAAATTGTATGTCCTATTGTCATTTTAAATGGTAAATAAAAAAAATCTATTCAAACAAATTATTAATTAAAATAATAATTATTTATTTATTATTTAATAATTATTAATTATTAATAATTATTTTATTTATTAAATTAATTAAATAATGAATAAAAATTATATATATTTGTTTAGTTGTAAAAAAAGTTTAATTAATTTAAATAATTAATATTAGTAAATAAATAAATAACCACACTTTTCCATTACACTCACCAAAACAAACATATTTAAGCTTTATATATATATATATATATATATATAAGCTTTTTTTAGTTTAGTTTTAAAAAATGAATTGTAAAAATTATTAATTAATTAAAATAATAATAATAACTATTATTAATAATAGTAATAATAGGTAAATAAATAAATAAAGCACAAATTACACTGACAAAAAATAAAAGGTATGGCTATTTAAGCTTAAATATTTTCTATTGTGTTTAAATACGTCAACCTGTTTTATTTCAGTCAGTATTTGAGTTTAGTTAAGAAAAATAATTAATAATCACAAACGTTCAATAATTAATAAAAAGAATAATTATTATTTTTGCAATTAGTAGTAATAATAAATAGGTAAACAAGTAAGTAAATAAATAAATAAATAAATAAGCAAAACTTTTAGTTAATACAATTATTTAATTTAGTAAAATAATAATATTTATTATTAATAATAATTGTAATAATACATTTGTATAAATAAATAAATAAATAAAAAGCACAAACTGACTTTTCAAGTTTTAGTTTTTCTATTAAAGATTTCATTTTTTATTTTTTATCATGTTTTAGTGAGTTAAAGTGTTTAAGTTAAGTTAAGAACGTCAACCTGTTTTATTTCAGTTAGTAGCCTAGGTATTTTTTTTTTTACTTTTTTAGTTTTACTTAACGTACACTCCTGGCGAACAGACTTCCCATGTAAGTGCATTACTGTAAACAGCATTTCACACATGCTGCCAACACAGCTTAACTCATTTTAATCCAAAAGATTCCTATAATCTTCACCATCAATCATAAACACAAGAACGATTTCAACTTCTAACCCTCGAGAACATTCTGTATCTTTCAAAATCATCTGCTTTCATCCATAAACACTATTAATCAGATACAGTTCTGCATGAGATGTATGTGTTTAGTGTTTAGATGACTATTAATGAAACTAGCTTCTAGATAAAGTTTCCTAACAAACAAACAGACACATTACACACACACAAAAAAAACACACACAGGAGAGACGTGAACCGACAAACACAGGCTATGATTGGAACAGCATACTATAAAGCATACACAAGTTTACACCTCCCTTTCAGAATTATTAAAAATGTTAATTATTTTACCAAAACAAGAGGGAAGAGAAAATAATGAAATATATAAAAAATGACCATGTTCAAAAGTTTACACCCCCTTATTTCTTAATACTGTGTTGTTATCTTTCAGGTCCCACAAATTCTTAGTTTTTTTTTTTTTTTTTAGCATTTTGTGAATTTCCAACAATGACTGTATGATTTTGAGATCCATCTTTCAACACTGAGGACAACCGAGGGACTCATATGCAATTATTACAGGTCCAAACACTGACTGATGCTCCAGAAGGAAAAATTATGCATTAAAAGCTGGGGGTGAAAACTTTTAAATATCTCATTTTTTTCATTTAGTACTGCCCTTCAGAGGCTACAGAAGATACTTACATGTTTCCTAGAAGACAAAACAAATTAAATTTACCCTGATCTTAAAATTTAAAAGTTTTCACCCCCGACTCTTAATGAATTGTACTTCCTTTTGAAGCATCAGTGAGCATTTGAACCTTCTGTAATAGTTGCATATGAGTCCCTCGGTTGTCCTCAGCGTGAAAAGATGGATCTCAAAATCATACAGTCATTGTTGGAAAGGGTTCAAAATACACAAAAATGCTTAAAAACCAAAGAATTTGTGGGACCTGAAAGATTTTTCTGAAGAACAGTGGACAGATTAACTGTTCAGGACTCACGAACAATTATCACTAAACCTAAAAAAAAATAAATAAATAAATAAAAATCAGCTGTGGATAATTCAGTTAACAACACAGTATTAAGAATCAAGGGGATGTAAACTTTTTTTATATTTTTTATAAATTCAACTATTATTTTCTTTTCCCTCTTATTTTGGTAAAACAATGAACATTTTTAATGATTCTGAAAGGGGAATGTAAACTTTTGACCTCAACTGTACTACTACTACTACTATTTAGGCAGTATGTATATTATGCCCAATATGCAAATGACCAACTACTGTACATTTGCCAAAATGTGCAGCAACAAAGCACACCACACGGAAAATGATATCCCATAATGCAATGTGCTAAAAGTTACATTTCCAGTGTGAAGAAAATATCAGCTGCAACATTACATAGACTGGCAAATCTTTTCTGCTCACCAAAGCTTCATATATCGGATCAAAAATACAGTAAAATCAGTAATATTGTGAAATATTTTTTCAAATTAAAATAAATGGTTTCTCTTTGAATATTTTTTTAAATATAATTTATTTCTTGTGACAGTCTTCAGTGTCACATGATCCTTTAGAAATCATTCAAATATACTGATTTGCAGCTTGCTGAAAACAGTTGTGTTGCTTCATATCTTTCTTAATATTCTGTGAAATCTGAAAGAATAGCAAGTTCAACATAACAGCATTTATTTTAAAATATAACATTATAAGTCTTTACTGTCACCTCTAATCAACTGAATGCGTCCTTGCTGAATAAAAGTGTTAGTTAAAAAAAACAAACGTATTAAAGTACAACTAGTTTTCCGTTCCGCCCATAGCCACACAGACACACCTCATTAAATATGTACGACAGTGTTAATGCTCACATCCTGGTCCTGCGAGGTTAGGCGGGGTTTGGACTGAGCATGCTCAGTAAGAGTGGACCCTTTGACACCAATGTCAAAGGTCACGAGAAGACAGAGGAAGACGAGGAAAAGGAAGAAGAATGTGGTTACCATGAGAACAGCACCGATGAGCGACTGAAGAAAGGAAGTCTCGGTTTGACGAGAAGGGAAATACGACACAGGAATAAAGGGTTTAGGGTTACGATACTCTTGCGATGTCAAAGGTCAAAGGTGAGGCCACTCGGGCCGGTGCATTAGTACGTTATCAGTGGAGCGTCAGGATGAACGTGGAACGTTTGTATTTCCGTGCAGGTGAACAAAGGGAAGGGAAAGGAGAACGATGGTGGCAAACGAATAACAGCATCTACAAATATTACAATAAAACTACACAACCTATAAACAAAACTAAACAAGCACAAATTAAAAAAAAACTCACAAACACATGAAACAGTCTGACTTATCAGTCTGTCCTGTTCATAATTACTTGAAATGTGCTTTTCGGTCAAATCGAAGTAAGTGCGAGTCAATGTGACTCCAGTGTGTGTTACCTTGTTTTTCTTAATGAAAGGCCAGAGAGTTTTGCTCTTGCCCTTGCTGGAACGGTCTGGTTTGTTGTCCGGACGCGAGTTAGTGAGGCTGGTTTCAGACACCGTCCTCTTCATCGCCTGACCGTAGTCTTCGAACTCCACATCGCCAGGAGGCTCAAACCCAGACTTATACGACTCTATCACCTGAGAGGAGTCCTGAGGGGAAAGAGAGCACAAATAGTTACTGTGTGATTGTAGCATCGACATATTATTATACTGTAGTTTTTATTGCATGTAATGGTGTCACATTTAAATGCGTCTTAGCAGTGCGTGGACACAACCACCTTACAATGATAAAAATCCATTCACTCTTTTATTTTTAATCTTCAATTATTCAACTAGATAAAAAAGTTAGTCAAGACAAACTTTGAAGTTGGCTTGAAAAAGCTGGACCAGAGAGTTTGAAAAGTAAAACAAAATTAAGAAGTTTAAAAAGTTTAAAAAGTTTTAAGTTTGACAGTTTTCAGTCTGAAATAGTTAGAAGTTTAAAGTAGTTTTAACTAGTATGTTGTTAGCATGATTAACAAGTTGCTAGCATGTTTCTAGCATGATTAGCATGTCACTAGCATGTTGTTAGGAAGTTACTAGCATGTTTCTAGCATTATTAGCATGTCATTAGCATGTTGTTAACATGTTTCTAGCATGATTAGCATGTCACTAGCAAATTTCTAGCATGCTTAGCATGTCATTACATGTTACTAGCCTGTTGCTACCATGTTTCTAACATGATTAGCAAGTTACTAGCATGTTTCTAGCATGATTAGCATGTTACTAGCATGATTAGCAAGTTGATAACATTTTTCTAACATGATTAAGTTACTAGCATGGTGTTACCATAATTCTAACATAAATCTATAGCATAAATCTATAGCACGATTAGCAAGTTGCTAGCATGATTAGCAAGTTTGTAACATTTCTAGCATGATTAAGTTACTAGCATGTTGCTAGCACGATGTTACCATGATTCTAGCATGCTTAGCATGTCACTAGCACATTTCTAGCATGCTTAGCATGTCATTAGCATGCTACTAGCATGTTGCTAGCATGATTACCAAGTTGCTACCATGTTTCTAGCATGATTAGCAAGTTACTGGTGTGTTTCTAGAATGATTAGCATGTTACTAGCATGTTGTTAACATGATTCTAGCATGATTACCATGTTTCTAGCATGATTAGCAAGTTGATAACATGTTTCTAACATGATTAAGTTACTAGCATGATTTATGATTAGCAGGTTTGTAACATGTTTCTAGCATGATTAGCATGTTGATAGCATGTTGCTAGCAAGTTACTAGCATTATTAACATGTCATTAGCATGTTGTTAACATGTTTAGCATGCATGATTAGCATGTCACTACCACATTTCTAACATGATTAACAAGTTACTAGCATGTTGCTAGCATGATTAGCAAGTTACTAGCATGCTTATAGCATGGTTAGCAAGTTACGAGCATGTTGCTAGCATGATTAGCAAGTTACTAGCATGCTTATAGCATGGTTAGCAAGTTACGAGCATGTTAGAATGATTCCAGGATGATTAACATGTTTCTAACATGATTAGCAAGCTACTAGCATTTTGCTAGCATGATTCTAGCATTATTAACAAGTTGCTAGCATGTTTCTAGCATGATTAGCATGTTGATAGCATGTTGCTAGCAAGTTACTAGCATTATTAACATGTCATTAGCATGTTGTTAACATGTTTAGCATGCATGATTAGCATGTCACTAGCACATTTCTAACATGATTAACAAGTTACTAGCATGTTGCTAGCATGATTAGCAAGTTACTAGCATGCTTATAGCATGGTTAGCAAGTTACGAGCATGTTAGAATGATTCCAGGATGATTAACATGTTTCTAACATGATTAGCAAGCTACTAGCATTTTGTTAGCATGATTCTAGCATTATTAACAAGTTGCTAGCATGTTTATAACATGATTAGCAAGTTGATAACATGTTTCTAGCATGTTTGGCAAGTTACTAGCATGTTGTTAGCATGATTAGCATGTTAACAGCATACATAAGAGTCTTCAACAAAAATGGTTTTAGTTAATAATATTTAACACTGCTTTGGAAATTACTTAAAAATAAGCAAATCAGTATTGCTACCAAACAATCCCTCCCCAAAATGTCTTTTGACATTTTGCTTTTTTAGGATGTCTCCAAAAGGAGGTTCTGTCAGATTTAGGTCATTTCTGGAGATGCTTTGTCCTAAAAAGCTACTGTACTGTACTTGCAGTTTTATGTGCAGAATATTATGTCTATTTCTAAATACATAATTTCTGTTAACATTAAAACATTTCATAGGACTACATCAGAGAAGACTTTAGAATCTTTATAGACCTGTATTTAATTTGGCTCAAATTATAATAAGGCCTTCAATATGTCATATTGTGTCACTATTACTTATATTATTTCTGTATATTATTAAAAATATATTTCCACAAGTTTCTAATACATAAATTTGAAACAACATGTGTTTCAAAAATTAAACATGAGCTAAGTTCAGGGTTAGCAAGATAATATATATATATATATATATATACATACAGGGGTTGGACAATGAAACTGAAACACTGGCCAATATAGTATTGGAGGTTTCATGGCTATATTTGCGCAGCCTGGTGTCCAGTCTTCACTTATTGCACATTCCACCAGTAAGAGCAAAGTGTGAAGGTTGACTATGTGCTCCCAATGTTTCAGACATTGTACCCTAAAGGTGGTGCCATGTATAAGGATGATAATGCACTAATACACACAGCAAGACTGATGACAGAGAGGTTTGATGAACATGAAAGTAAAGTTGAACATCTCCCATGGCCTGCACAGTCACCAGATCTGAATATTATTGAGGCACTTTGGGATGTTTTGGAGGAGCGAGTCAGGAAACGTTTTCCTACACCAGAATCATAGTGACCTGGCAACTGTTTTAGAAAAGGAATGGCTCAAAATCCCTCTGGCTACTGTGCATGACATGTATTTGTCAATCCCAAGATGAAATGATGCTGTATTGACCACAAAAGGAGGCCCAACACAATACTAATTGTGGTCTAAAACCACAAAAGTGTTTCAGTTTCATTTAATTTTTTTTTTACCAAGAACACATAAAATTAATCAAATATTATGTTTTTAATGTTCTAAAAGATTTCCATTACAAATAAATGCTGTTCTTTTGAACTTTGTTCATTAAAGAATCCTGAAAAACGTTTCCACAAAAATATGAAGCAGCACAACTGTTTTCAACACTGATGATAATAATAAATGTTTCCTGAGCAGCGAATCACAAGGATCATGTGACACTGAAGACTGGAGTAATGATGCTAAAAATTCAGCTTTGCATCACAGGAATAAATTACATTTTATAGTATATTAAATTAGAAAGCAGCTACTTTAAACTGTAATAATATTTCACAATTTTAGTTTTATTGCATTTCTAATTAAATAAATGCAGCCTTGATAAGCACATTAGATGTCTTTCAAAAACATAAAAAAAAGCCCTAAACTTTTGAATGGCAGTTTCCTTTTCAATGAAAATAATGCATCAGATGTGGAATCAGGTATCATTGATTTTATGATAATCTAATCCATTCTAACAAACGGCCAGAGACTGATCCTAGATCAGTGTGAGTATCAGTAATGGGCTCAGTAATGTCTCATATTGAGTTGCTATGAGAGAATAACAGGTATTTTGAACAGAAAGGGGCGCTAGACCCATCACAAATGAGTCTGCATGAGAGAATTACTAACATTCTTGGGTTCGATGGACTCGGCCACTTGTGTTATTCCATCCAGGCATTTCCCAATGATGGGCAGAATCTGCCGGTCGACCTCCGCAAACGTCTTCAGAGACTCGCCCATCCGCTCTATCCTCTTCTCCTCCATCGCCTGGATCTTCTGCTCACAACACAAAAACACACAGATGAAGACTTTGTGTGTGTATTTCTGCTGTGAGATGAGGAATCGCACCATGCAAATTGCATTTTAGGGCATTTATGCTGTTGCCTCCTTTGCATAATTCACAATAGTGAATTCAGAAATAATGCAACCTGTGCGTGCAAATAAATTATGATATTAGTAGGTAATACATTCTCAGTGGATGTTTCTATGTGTGTGTGTGTGTGTGTGTGTGTGTGCACCTGGAAAATATTAGGGATGATGGTGTAATAATGTTCGTTCTGTTCCTGGTTGAACTTCTGCAGGTATGAGGAATATTCATTCTTGCTGTCAGAAGCCATCTGGTGTCTCATCTGAGCCTGCTGCCGTGCCTAAAACAGAGAGAGGATGAAATATTACTGATTATGCACTATTTTTAAAAGTAATTTGATTAAACATACCCCTACAAGCCACACAACTTCAACATATATGCCAAAAAAACAGCCTACAGATACGATTTCACAGTTTTTGCATCTTCCTACATCCTTGCAACAACGTCTACAATCAAATTTGTCTCAGAATTGTTTTCCAAAGTCATAAGTAAACCAAACATGTCTGTTGTTTGATATACAACTATGCGGAATGAGATTTGACCAACGAGATTTCACTGTGGGCGAGGCTACTTGGTTTAAACTCTTATTTAAATGGAAGTGCTGCTTTTATCACTGATAAAGTGCACTCTAAATAACACACTTTTTTTAGATTCAATGATTTCCCTTAAATTCACACACAAACCTCAAAAACTCACGCACTGAATATAAACACCTTTAGCCTGATTCTTACCAATACATTTGTGAAATGCTAAAGTATATCCACAAGATATTACAACCCTACACAAGCTCAAGAGCTCTTGTGGGTTGAAGAAATACACTAATGCATGCTGCTGAAATAAATGCAACTGTCAGGTGTACTAATGGTTTTAAATGCATCGTTTAAGGGAGAGAACGATACAGAGAAAGCAGTGTCATGTTAACCACATCCTGATCCGATTCTAGGAAATCACTCTGGTTAACGTGAGGTTAAGTGTTGCCATGGAAACGACCAAACTTCACCAGCAACTCAGCAGCAGAATATGTGTATGAGTCAACAGGAAGTTTAGAGAAATTTCTCCTAAAATTGTATTTGCTCTCATTGGAAATATTTCATAATAAATTGAGTTTTTACAGATTTATTGATGTATTTGATTAGATTATTTTAAATAAAAAGTGTGCAATATCAGAGCTTGAGTGTTTAATTTTTTTTCTTAAATATAAGACTATTTAAATGTAAGAATATTTACATAATATTTATAATATATAATAAAAACAAATCTAGATATTATATATATATAATATATAATATAATATATTATAACATATTTCTGCATTATTATTATTTTCTTTTATAATTTTTTAAATTGTATATTTATTTTTTATAATGTAAATGTACATTTTATATTATAAATGAAGCATTAATGTACCATTCTTTCATTTCAATGTTTTTATATTCAAGAAGAAAAATGTATAGAAGTGAGTGATATAATTTAAATAAAATATTGAATATAAAAAAAAATACAACAATAATATTTCGTAAAATTCCATATGATTTACTTTAATATTATATTATATATATATATATATATATATATATATATACACGTAATATTATACAAATATTACTTAAATGTACAAATGCTGCATTCAAATATTTACATAATATTTCTAATATAAAATATACAAATATATTTTATTTATTTGTATATACTTCTTAATTTTATTTTAAACTAAATGAAAACATAATATACAATATATAAATAAATATCATGAACTAAAATATTCTTTTTGCATTATTTAAACAAAATATTTTAGATGTTTTATAATGAAAATGTATATTTCATATTATAAATCAGAAATCTTCTTTAAGTATAAATGCACAATTCTCAAATAAAAATATTTTTATATTTAAGTATAAATGTTAAGCAGTGAGTGAAATAATTTCATTAAAAAAAATATGCAAAATATCAATAAATATATTTCTTTATAAATAAAATGCACCTTTCGTATTATATATAAATATTATATAAATATTAATATTAAATATGTACTTAAATGTAAGAATATTGCATTCAAATATTTACATAATATTTATAATATAAAATACAAAAATAAATATATTCATTTTTAGTTTTCATATACTTTTTTATTTTATTTCATACTAAATAAAAATATAATATACAATATATAAATAAATAAAGGAATATATTATTTTTTGCATTATTTTTATTGTTATTATTTTTTCATTTTAACTATTTACATCAAAATGCATATTTCATATTATAATTATAAATATTATATAAATATTTACTACTACTATTATAAAAAATATTGATATTAAATATATTAAATATTGAACTAAATATTACTGTTAAATATGTATGCTTTCACATTTAAAGATATATATATATATATATATATATATATATATATATTATACAGAAAAAAATTAATTGCTGAATACGCTGCAATTTATATTATATTATACTAAAGATTTTCAATATTTTGTAAAACCTGAGACACACTGCAACCACCAGATACTGATGCTTCCTAAACACAAAAACTTAATACTTGACATGGTGAGCTGACATTTATATATGGACCAGCAGAACAGGACGCTTTGAGGTTTACATGTTTAAATATTCATGCCTGGAGCGATGTGACTGGTGGAGCAGCAGCGCAGACAAACTTTAACCAAGCCTGTGATTGGGTGGCCATTCAGCAAGTGTGTCGTGTGGGCGTGGCCATGGCTGGACAGGAAGCAACAGTGTCCCGACACACAGACACACACACACACACACACACACACAGACCTGCCACTGTGCACCTACCTTCAGGTAACATCGCTTCAAGGCATGATTTAAAAAAAACATACATACACATTAGTCAGCTTAGGCTAGTAATGAGTTAGTACTTAAATCTACACTGAAACATGACAGTGATATCAACACAAACCACTCGACAATGCATCAAACAAAGGCAACATGCGTCAAAACCACACAACCCTTGAACATAGCAGCTGTGTTCATGAAATACAAGCATACTGCTTAATAAACAGTATGCATACTATTTAAAAATTAAAAAGGTTAAATGGTATCTATGCAATTGTAACCTGTAAACTGCAATGTTGTTGTCAAACAACCTTATGTTGCATATATAATTCAATAACTGACGTCTAGTCATCATCTCAGAAGTAAATAAGGTTATTTAGCACTTTTATCAGTATTGTGAAAACAAAAAAAAGACAGTTTTTTGGCAGTCTGAGCTTTGGCAAATAAAAATAGTCTTGAAAGTGATAAAAAGTGTGGTTTGTGTTACTTTCGGGTTATGTGTCTCAAGGTAAATGAAGGAAGTCAAGATCCATTGCATTAGGGGATGCATCATCTAGGTATTCCATGCATTCACAACTTAAATACTGTACATAGCATACATACTGCAAACTGCAGAAATAGTATGCTATTTTAAATACAGCCACTCACTAATTGAGCCAATGCAGCTGTTGTAACTACTGACCCTAAAACGTTGGCTTTGGCTTTGCATTGGACTTTTGGGATTTTTTTTGACCGTTAAATGACAAAACCGTTCTCTAGATTCTGGACTCCTGGAAGCAGGAGCTCTTTTCCTACATCTGAATACTTTGGAAATTTCTTTTTGTTCAGTTCGAGCTATCACAGAGACATCTGCCCAGCACACGCTCTGGAACAAAGAACGATTAAAAATGAGTAAAGAGAACGTAGGCGATGTTGCCTGTCCTGTGTGACTCCACACACACTCGCACACACACACACACACACACACACACACGGTCAAATTTCCACACAGTGCCACGGCAGCAGTGTGAGACAGTGAAGGATGTGTTAAGATGAAGTGAAGGGAAAAACAGACACATGTGAATCATCGGGCCTCTATCAGTTTATCACTTTTTCATCTTACATAAACCAAACTGAAACTAAATAAAACAAAGTGGGATGATGACAGCAATGAAATCATGATCAGATTAATTACAAACCTTAGATTCATCCAGCTCACACACAAACTCTATCTATCTATCTACAGAACAACAGATGTAAAGATAGATAGATAGATAGATAGATAGATAGATAGATAGATAGATAGATAGATAGACAGACAGACAGATAGATGATAAATAGATAGATAGATAGATAGATAGATAGATAGATAGATAGATAGATAGATAGATAGATAGATAGATAGATAGACAGACAGACAGATAGAACGACAGACAGAGACAGATACACACAGATAGATAGACAGACAGATAGATAGATAAATAGCTAGATAGACAGACAGACAGACAGATAGATAGACAGACAGACAGACAGACAGACAGACAGACAGACAGACAGACAGACAGATAAATAGCTAGATAGACAGACAGACAGACAGACAGACAGACAGATAGATAGATAGATAGATAGATAGATAGATAGATAGACAGATAGAACGACAGACAGAGACAGACACAGACAGACAGACAGATAGACAGACAGACAGACAGACAGACAGACAGACAGATAGATAAATAGCTAGATAGACAGACAGACAGATAGATAGATAGATAGATAGATAGATAGATAGATAGATAGATAGATAGATAGATAGATAGAACAACAGAAATAGACAGACACAGACAGACAGACAGACAGACAGACAGACAGACAGACAGACAGATAGATAGATAGATAGATAGATAGATAGATAGATAGATAGATAGATAGACAGACAGATAGAACGACAGAGACAGACACAGACAGACAGACAGACAGACAGATAGATAAATAGCTAGATAGACAGACAGACAGATAGATAGATAGATAGATAGATAGATAGATAGATAGATAGATAGATAGATAGATAGATAGATAGATAGATAGACAGATAGAACAACAGAAAGAGACACACAGACAGACAGACAGACAGACAGACAGACAGACAGATAGATAGATAGATAGATAGATAGATAGATAGATAGATAGATAGATAGATAGACAGATAGAACAACAGAAAGAGACACACAGACAGACAGACAGACAGACAGACAGACAGACAGATAGATAGATAAATAGCTAGATAGACAGACAGACAGATAGATAGATAGATAGATAGATAGATAGATAGATAGATGATAGATAGATAGATAGATAGATAGATAGATAGATAGATAGATAGACAGATAGAACAACAGAAAGAGACACACAGACAGACAGACAGACAGACAGATAGATAGATAGATAGATCGATCGATAGATAGATAGACAGATAGAACGACAGACAGACAGACAGACAGATAGATAGATAGATAGATAGATAGATAGATAGATAGACAGATAGATAGAATGATTGACAGCAATAGATACAATAAAATTCTAGAGCGATACAATGATAGATATGACAATAGATATGATGATAGAACGATAGATAGATATTCAGTGGGAAGTGACTTGTGGTTTCTACATAATTATATCATCAGTTCTGTCTTATTACTGTTAAAAGGAAGTTTCCAGTGGAGAAAAAAGTGTTTTTTTTTCTTCAGGAATCCTGGATGATGTATGATTCCTTATCAGACTTATCAGGTCTTACCTTCTCCACATCTGCTTTCGTCACGTTGATGTCTGCATCCATCTTCTCAAAGTACTGCTGGGCTCGATCTGCTTCTTTACAGTCCCTCTCAAACTTCCTCTTACACTGTACAAACACACACACACACACACACACACACACACACAGGTGTTAAACCATGGCAGAACACACTGAACTTACAGATGTTCAGATGCAGAACACTCTGTTTAATTAGCACATTCACACACACAGCCCACCAAACAGATGTGTGAAGTTGTGCAGTAAAATAAACGCTCATCCATTATCACTCTGTTTATCCTTCATCTCGCTCTCGCACTCATTTATTTGAAGGGACAATCAACATTTGTGTCCGCACTGACCATTGAATCACCCGATCACGCAAACACACACAATGAGCTCATTCTTACACACGGACACACACAGGCAGCGCTCTCTCGTTCTCTCTCACACACACTGAATCAACAAACAGACAGAAAACTCAGCTAACAACGACACAATCCATCTCTAACAGCACACACTCTGAGACAGTGGGCGTACAGAGGAATGTCGTGATATATCCTTTCTGTGACGTCCCTCTGATCACACACACAGTATCTACTAGACATTTACTACGGTATTACCATGGTATATTTGAAGTAAGTATGACAGTCATTCAGTAGCATGGTATACAGCTCACTCTCAGAAAAAAAGGTACACTTCTCATAAAGAACATGGTCTTCTTTTCAATGAAATAGCAATGGTTATATCGGCTAATTATGCATTCTTTATCTTGTCAACCATATTCTTCATTCTTTCAAACAGACATGATTTATTTATCTATAAATTAATTTAGATTAATCTTTAGGGCTATGTAAGTGATTCAGTTAAGAGCAGTGTGTGGTTTTCTGTCTTTCTTTTGTTGCTTGATTAACATCAGTGACTCGGACAATAGCAACTAAATGTGGCTGCTATCCCTTTAAAAACCAATGCAATGGATGCAATGTACTGATACACTTTCTCCCTAGTGTTTATGTTCATTTAAGACATAATCGGCTGTGTTTACGTGAATACTCGTCAAAACGGACAATTCAAGATCATTTTGTGTATATTTCTCAGTTCATGCAAAGCGAAAGATTGTGAGACGTACTTTCTGTGTGAATGCTTTGGTGTCTGCGCTCAGAAAACAAGACGTCTTCAAATTTATCCATATGTCTGCACTTCTTCCACATGTTGACATTTCTGAACATTTTATAGACGTGCAGCAAGTGTATTTTAGCTGGTGTCCCTCCGGTTTGTACACATCTAACCTACTACGCAACAGATTTTTCTGAATGAATCTCTTTCCAAATAGTCCCTTCCTAACTTTTTCGTCTCGTTTTTATTCGCTGACGAAAATGCCAGTAGATTTTTGTCATAGTTTTTGTCATTCAAGAAGAATTTTAGTTCGTTATCGTTTCGTTTTCATCTGTGAAATAAATGTTGTTGACGAAGTTAATGAAGAAAATTATTCGTCAACGAAATTAACACTGCTAACTTGAAGAAGCTCAAACATCTAACTTGCCTCAATCTGCACAATCCTGGTCATGTCAGTGATCTAAACAATGTTATAATGGACTACTTCACATCCAGAGATGAAGGATTGGATGATGAAGTTACTAAAGAGGAGGAGTCCGATGACAGTCTGTTATATAAACAGTGTGCAAACAGCTGTGGTGCGCTTGCGTTTCTACATGTAAACTACAACTACAAGGTACATTATTCGTGCTATTTAAACATACAAGGGGTGATCAAAAGTTCGGAGACTATGCCCATGATAAACAATGGAAAACAGACATTAGTCTGTTTGTGTAATAATGCATTTTTAATCTCACTTTAAACCTGTTTTTTTGAAACCTTTTGAAAGGGTACTACCCCAGAGTATGAGTGCAGTTTAAGATTAAATTTAAAGGGTTACTCCACCCCAAAATTGTTTATTCGTCTTCGGAGGACAATTGAAGATATTTTGGATGAAAACCGATAGCTTTGTGGCTGTCCCATTGACTGCCAAGTAAATAACACTGTCAAGGCCCAGAAAAGTATGAAAGACGTTGTCAAAGTAGTCCATCTGCCGTCAGTGATTCAACCATAATTTTACAAAGCTACGAGAATACTTTTTTTATTTTAAAAACACAAAAATAAATAAATGATTAATAATATTATAAAATTAAAATGTAAAAACATTTAATTTCATCGCAATATTTCAGTTTGTATTAAAATTTTGCAGTGAATAATAAAAGCTTAATTAAATTAATAAATATAAAATAAACAATATCAATAAAATATAACATTTTAATTGTAAAAATAATTACATTTTAATATTTTAATAATTTAATTTGCATTAAAATATTGTATTGAACAATGAAAGTTTAATTAAATGTTTAAAAATGACAAAAATAAATAATATATTTCAATTACAAAAATATTAAATGTATTAATTTTTTGTATTATTTTATTCATTTTATTTGTATTAAAATGTTGTATTGAATACTACAAGTTTAAATTTTTTTTTAATTACAAAAATAAATAAAATTATTATTTAAGTGTTTTAAGTTAAGAAATCTGTTTTAAGTTAATAAATCATTTTAATTCATTTATTTTTTTTTATAATTTTAAGATTTTCATCGTATTAAAATGTTGTATTGAATAATGCAAGTTTAGTTCATTTTTAAAATTACAAAAAATAATAAAATAATTTAATCTAATATAATCTTATAAATAATTTTAAACACTTTAAATATTTTAATTGTTTTACTTATAATTGTACTTATAATTTACTATAGAATTAAAAAAATAATAATAATTGTAAGATTTTCCTCATATTAAAATGTTATACTGAATAAATAAAATATATTTTTTATAAAAAAAATAATTATTGAATTTAATTGTATTATTTGATACATTGTATTTGTATTAAAATGTTGTATTGTATAATGCAAGTTTAGGTTTTTTAAATGACAAAAATACATAAAATAAATTTATGTTAAAAATACTGTTTTAAGTTAATAAATCATTTTAATTAATTTTAATTTTAAGATTTTCATCATATTAAAATGTTGCATTGAATAATGCAAGTTTAGATCATTTTTAAAATAAAAATAAATAAATAAATAAATCCTAAAAATACCATTTTAAAGTAATAATTTTAGATATTTTAAATATTTTAGACAATTTTTACATATAATTGTACTTATAATTTACTATATAATTTTAAATAATTGTAAGGTTTTCCTCATATTAAAATGTTGTACTGAATAAATAAAATATATATAAAAAAATAATTATTGAATTTAATTGTATTATTTGATACATTTTATTTGTATTATAATAATGCAACTTTAGGTAATATTTTAAATTACAAATATAAATAAAATAAATCTTAAAAATACAGTTTTAAGTCAATAAGTCAATAAATAATTCTAAATCATGTAAATATTTACAATTATTTTAATACTTTCATCATATTAAAATGTTCCAAAATAAAAACCTTTTCACTAGTGCTCCCAGACTTTTTGGACACTATTGTATATCATTGTACCATATCATTACCATCTGATAACATGATACTTTTCCCAGTGCTCATTTAGCATAAAAAGTATTGATTAATAATTGATCTTGACTGAACTCACCGATTCCAGCTGTTTCCAACTGGCTTCGATCTGTTGCTGTGCCTTGCGTCCATCATGGAAATGCTGCAAGAGAGAAAGATGAAGACATTAATCACTATTTTATTAAGCTCCATCATAGTTTACCATACAACTGAGGAACAACTGAACACTAAGGAGCTCTCATTTGCAGTTCATTAGGATCTGTGTGTAAGTAAACCTGAACTTGAGAGGAAGAGTGTGTGTGTGTGTGTGTGTGTGTGTGTGTGTGTGTGTGTGCCAGAAAGCCATATTGGCATGTTCTGTGCATATCCTGTGTGTGTCGTCACACTCGAGGCCGTCTGTGTGTTTCTCTTGACGGCTTCTCTCGGCCTGAGCACTCCAGGAAAGTGTTCGTTTGGCCAACACTCAAACATCTCCCACACAAAGAGCTCAGTGTGACACTCAGATAAAGAGCTGCTTCTCATGCAGGTCTGAGATCAGCTGAAGACAACATTCAGCGCTTTAATAACACGTCACTTCCTCGAGAAGATCAGTTTATTCAGTCATGCAACAAGTTCAAATGCTGAAGGTTAAAAAAGACAAAATGTCACAGACTGAATCTGAGACATTCCTTATTAATTCCTGTGGCATTGATGCTTGTAATAACTCTTGAGTGCAGTCTCAGCTGCTGTCTCGTCTGAGAGTCTGAGAGACACATGGACACCTGTAGTGAATGTCAGACGCTCAGATCTGTCTTAATGACACAGATTAGACTCAATATCCTGTTTACTACAATGACAGAGTCAGACGGTATCAAACATCAGCAGACCATTCATATCAGTGCAATCGCACAAAAAAACCCCACCTCAGTGTCCTTTAAACTTGGGTGTATTTGACTGTATTTGAATAGCACAGTGTAAATGAATCCTAAGTGGGTTTTTTTTAAGGTGACAAATGTAAAATACTTCCCAAACAATGTCCCAAAATAATGTTTTTATATATATATATATATATATATATATATATATATATGTGTGTGTGTGTGTGTGTGTGTGTGTGTGTGTGTATTTTATTTTAATATTTGCTTTTTTTATTTATTGCTATTTATTTTTTATTTTACTTAATTTATTTTTCTGGATTTTTATTTTTGTGTTAATTTGTTTATTGTTTTTTTTTAATTAGTTTTTAATTTATTGTTATTTATTTTATTAGTTTGTTTTGCTCTTTTTTTATATTTTATTGTATTATTTTGTTTAAGTTTAAGATTATTCATGTTTTTTTTTTTTTTTTTTTTTTTTTTGTATGTTTTCTTTTTATTTATTTGTTTATTTTTGTTCTGCTTTTAGGAATATTACCATTTTCTCAGATTGAAAAAATATATATAATATCTAAATACATTTAAATTATATATATATAAATTTGTATTATGTATTACCATGTTAATATATTATCACTTTAATATTTATACAAATAATTATAAGTTATATATATATATATATACAGGGGTTGGACAATGAAACTGAAACACTTGGTTTTAGACCACAATTAGTACGATGTTGGGCCTCCTTTTGTGGCCAATACAGCATCATTTGGTTTTGGGATTGACAAATACATGGCACCACCTTTAGGGTACAATGTCTGAACCATTGGGAGCACATAGTCAACCTTCACACTTTGCTCTTACTGGTGGAATGTGCAATAAGTGAAGATTGGCCACCAGGCTGCACAAATATAGCCATGAAACCAGTGTTTCAGTTTCATTGTCCAACCCCTGTATATATATATATATATATATATATATATAAATATATAATTTGGTTACAATGTAAAATATTATAAATATATTTACAAATATTAACCATGAGTATTATAATTTTAATATTAATACAAATAAACACAATTACTATATTTCTGGTTAAAATGTAAAATATTGGTAAAAATGTACAAAATATGTAACATTTATATAATTTTGTATTTATCTGGATTAAAAATGTATATTTATTAAGATACTTATAGAAATCTATTTATATGTATTTTGTAATTATTTAAATATGTTTATATATTTTATATATATAATTTGTAAATTATACCTAAAAATAGATATATTAAAATGTAAACAATTATAAAATATTTTTTAATTGAATATAAATAAAATATTATTACATATATATATAATATTTTCACAAAATTTAAGATGATGTTAGGATCTTTGTGTTACACTTGTTTTTTGTTTTTTTTCAGTGAGACATGTTTAGACCGGACAGAAGGACTGACAGTGAGAAAATGAGTGAATGAACGAATGAAAGAGTGTGAATGTGTTTAGTATTCATCGCTGAGTTCTGGACTGAATAAGGAATGCAGGCATGCTGCGTGTGAATAAAACCCTATAGAGCAGAGAGCATTATGGGTACAAAACCACACAGTCAGTCAATGGTGAACGAGTCCAGTTGTGTCTAGCATAGCGATCACGACTTTCAAAGCACGACTGAACAAACACTCATACATGAGATGGTATATTTCTCAGTTAATTATGGTTTTTAAAGGATTTCCTATTGTAGTTGAGCTATATTGACCCTCAGTTCAGTTCTCAGTTCTTTAAAAACAAATAAACGTGAAAACACACACGTACACACACACACAAAGGGTGAAAGTGTTCAACAACAGTCCAGTTCTTCTGCTTTTTGTGGGCCATTAGAACAAAGTAACAAAGTGAATCTAAACTCCCAGCTGATCTGGAATCAGTCTTTACAGTTTCATCCAATCAGAGGAAGTCCACCTGTCCTCAAAGAGGAAGTTGACCTCTAGCTGTTTTTAAAAAACAAAGCTTCACTGAGAACTTTTCCGTTAGAACAGCTGAGAAAAGAACAAGAAAATAAATAACCGACAAAAACACGACCTGATGAACTGATGAAAGAGATGCGGGTTCAGAGATGATTTGAATCATTCATGTTTCATAAAAACACACACATACAGAAGATAAATGCAGACTTTCCCATGGGTCATAAACAGAAAGCAACTGCACTGACTTTCTTCCACTAATTCTAAAATAAATTCTAATAAAAAAAAAAATCAAAGTAAAAACATATAAAATAAAATAAAACCTAAAGTAAAATATTTAACAAATATAATAATAAGATATAATATAATAAAAAACATAACATGGAATATAATAAAAATGCACTAAATAAATGTAAAAATTCAAAATAAATGACAATTAACGAACAATAAAAATACAGAAATGTAATTAAATTAAGTACAATTTAAAAAAAATTAAATTAAGTAAAATTTAAAATTTAAGAAAAAATACAACAAACAATAAAACAGAATCAAGCAAAATTAAATAAAAACAAAATAGAATAAAATAAAAATGCAATAAAATAAAAAAGTAAATACATCTAAAAACTTCAAATCAAACAAAATAACAAATTAATAAAACAGTATAAAATAAAATAAAAATGAAGGTAAAACAAAATAAAAACATTAAATAAATAAAAACGCTACATTAAAATAAACACAAAAAATAAAAACACAATGGAATAAAATAAAAAGGAAATACATACGAAAAATGTAATTCAATTAAAAACACAATAAACCTAAATAAAATCAAACAAAATAAATTATTAAAACAACATAAAATAGAATAAAAATGAAGATAAAACAAATCAAATAAAAACATTAAATAAATAAAAATGCTAAATTAAAATAAACAGTAAAATTGAAAACAAAAATAACTAAAATAATAACAAAGTATAAAATAAAATAAAAACCTAAAATGGAATAAAATAAAAACACAACATTTAAATACACATAAAAAATAAAACAAAATATAAAAAAACAATAAAATCAAATAAAATAATAAAATAAAATATAAAAATAGAGAAAACTAAATAATAAAATAAATAGAAATAAAATGTAAAATAAAACAAAATAAAAAAAATGCAATACTTTTTTTACTAAATTGAAATGAACACCAAAAATGTAAATACAGGAAATAATTTTCAATTAGTAATATGCATTGCAAAAACATAATTTGGACAACTTTAAAGGCGATTTTCTCAATATATATATATATATATATATATATGTATTTATTTATTTATTTTTTTTTTTTTGCACCCTCAGATTCAAAATTTTCAAATAGTTTTATCTCAACCAAATATTGTCCTATCCTAACAAACCATACTTCGATGGTAAGCTTATTTCTTCAGATTTCAGATAATGTATACATCTCAATTTCAAAAAGTATACCCTTATGACTAGTTTTGTGGTCAAGGGTCACAAATAAGTATTATTTTCTTTGAACTAAGACCACTGGCTGAAATCACTGCAACTTCTAGGTATTAATTACTTCCTCCTAAGCGGTGCACAAAAACAAAACAAACTGCTTTACATGTCATTCAGACAGTCTCTTCCTAAGTAGGCGGTTTCTGGCCTGAATACGGCTTTATGCTGTTAGTCAAAAATCTGGCTATGTGAAACCAGTCTGGTCTTTGTCATAAAATGCTTTTGGTTTTTGTTCTTCTCTTGTTTCTTCTTTTTCCCTGCAAAAGCTCAGCTAGTGATTTCTGGATCTGGATGAGTGTGGTGATACAAAGCAGCACCTCTCAGGTTCGGGATTTATCACATCTCAGAATAATAACCTGAACTACTGAACGACGCCTACAGATGGAGCATGTCTCAAACACACACGTCACAGGCCCAGTCAGCCTAAAGCTTCTTCAACAATGGCTTTAATAGAGAATTACAGCACCACACCATATGCTGTCTGGATTAAACACCGGAGACTGTTGTTAATTAATCCTCTATTTGCAAAATGCATACGCTAAAGAACAAACTGTAAGTTTGCATGTATATATGAGCACACAAATCTATCCAAAAATGACATGTGTCTCGAATCAACAAATGAACTAACTGAACTGAGGTAGAGAAAAGAAAGAGATGGATAGACAGACAGATAAAGAGTGCGAAAGAGGAGGTTTATGAAACAGGAGAGAAGCAGCATTCTGGGAAATCGGCCAGACAGACACCATGGAGCCCAGCTTGGTGTGTGTGTGAGTGAGTGTTGAATGCTGGGAAATCTGCGTTCTTCAGGTTGATACCTAAATGCCTTCCTATTTGCTAAATAAAACATGCACACTGTGTTCGGATGCTGCTCGTGTCATTAGTTCAGCGCTGTCTGGACGTATAAATCATAGAGTCGATGACCTCCAGAGCTCAGTGTCTCATCTATGTGTGTGTGTGTGTGTGTGTGTGTGTGTGTGTGTGTGGGGGTGTGTTTCTGTGGAATGATGAAACACACACACACACACACACACACACAGATGAGTGTAATTCATATACACACACCAGAAACTTCAGTCTAAACACACAACAGTATCTCTATTTAAGGAAAAAAGTGAGCGATGTGCTGTAATTCAGACAAATATTATAATTTAGAAGAGAAAATGTTCTGATGATGAACTTATGAACTCATAAAAATAATGGACAACATACTGCAAGTTTTAAATTATATCATCAATATTATAAGAACAAATTCAATTATACTAATGTAATATCATATATCATCATGTGTAAGCATGCACTGTTTATATACACATATTTTTATATCTATAAATATTTTTATTGTATTACATATGATGATAAATTAATAAAAATGCAAATCAAATTTACTATAAATGTACTATTTACTATATATTATATTTATTATATATTTTCATATATATATATATATATATATATATTTATATATTTCTTAATTATAGTTATTTATTTGTGTAAAATTACTGTAAGAGATATCCTTGATAATTATATGTATTTTATACGATAAATGAATGAACATGCAAATCAAATGTTCTAAAATAAATAAATACAATTAATATACATTATATATATATATATATATATATATATATATATATATATATATATATATATATATATATATATATATATACACTGTCAGAGATATCCTTGATAATTATTTTTAAATGTATACTTTTTTATTTATATGATAACTTGATAAAACATATATGATAGATTTAAACCAAAAATAAGTACAAATTATATATACAATATAATAAATATTATATATATATATATATATATATATATATATATATATATAATATTTATTATATATTTTATATATTTATTAATTACATTTATTTATTTAAAAATACTGTAAGAGATATCCTTAATTATTTTTATATGTATAAATGTTTTTATTGATAAATAAAATTGTACATTTAAATTTGCAAAGTATATATGTGTGTGTATATATTTACTTACTTATTTTATGAATTATATATATTACATTTTTACACACACACACACACATATATATATATTATTTTTATTTTTTTTAAATTACTGTAAGAGATATCCTTCATAATTATTTTTATATGCATAAATGTTTTTATTGTATTACATATATATGAAAAATAATAAAACATTTGATAAAAATGTACATCAAATTTACAAATTATACATATATATTTATTTATTTACATATTTTATTAATTTGATATTTATATATAATTATTTATAATTAATATATATATTTATCCATATATATTATGCATTTAATAAAATTACTGTAAGAGATATCCTTATATATACACATATTTATTTATTATTAAAAATTACTATTATTTAAAAATATCTTTCATAATTACTTTTATATGTATAAATGTTTTTATTGTATTACATTTATTCTGATAAATTAATAAAACAACATATATTTTATATGTACATGATTAATAAAATAAGTAACTAAATAAATATATATATATGTATAATTTGTAAATCTGATTTACATTTTTACTAATTTATCAAATGTTTTATTACTTTATCATATTTATGTTTTTAATACAATTTACTGTAAGAGATAAAAAGTGGAAAATCAAAAGAAATGGAAGGACATATGTAATTAATGAAATGTGCCAAACCCAGCAGAAACTCATCCCACCAATGACTGACTTATGCTCTCTGTGTACTAAACGTCAATAGAAGACAGTATTTTAACCAAATTGTACATTTGACCGTTGTAACTTTCTCTGAGCGCTCGTTCACTCACCGTTTTCCTCTCTGTTTTGATTTCCTGCGCGTATCGCGTGAGTTCGGCAATGATCTGCGACGTCATGTTCTCTGCGATGACCTCATGTTGCCCGGCGTAATCGTTCAGCTCGTTTAGCGTCGAATGAAACGCGCGACACCATGTGTACCTAAAAAACAACAGGACATCATCAGTATGAGACACAAATCTATCAGCTGTTTTAACTTCAGCTAATTTAAGTAGGTCAAATGCTGATTCAGATATCTAGAATAATATCAAACAAATCTCAAATCAATCATGAAACAAATGAGAAAAATGAAACTCACTTATTATCGTCTTCCTCCTTCTTCTTCGGCTGGTATTTCTTGGACAGATTCCTGTGCAAAATTAAAAAACAAGAAACAAATTACTGCATGTTTACAATACTACCATACTTCTCATACTATTTCTATTTCTGCATACTATTTCTATTTTTGTTTAAGGTCCTGCAGGGACTTTTATTCACTCACATGCTTATAAATACATTTTACAGTTTCCAAAAGGGTAGCTTCCAAAATAATACATTTTTCTTTTCTTTTCTTTTTTTTTTAACAAACAGGCAAAATTAAATGCTAATTAAGAATCTATGAACAAATTAATCTATATATTTTTGAGTAAATAATCTACTTATTTATCTATGAATTAATGAATAAATTAATGAAGGAATACATTTATCTAATCTGTCACTTTTATTTTTAGTTGCAAAAGCACCTAAAATGCTTGTGCCTTAGAGCTCTGTGCAAAATACTTTGTCCAACTATGCAATGTTTTATTTTCACTAGATGAACAAATTAACTAGAAGTAATGTGTTTTTTTTTCTTGATTGCCACAAGTTCTGACTGCAAGAAGTTATGCAAAACTACAATAAAAACGTAAAATAACCATTTTACTTTTTATTTCTGAGAAAAAGGGCTAAATTAAATATGAAAAATGTAATACTGCAGAATCAAACATGCTACATACTACAGTTAAATGATTTCTATATATGTGGCTCCTCATACTACAGTATAAAATATAAATAAACCATTAAACAGCTGGCTCTATTCGTTGTAGGGCTGGGCGATATGGCCAAAAAATGATCACGATAATTTTTTTGCAAATCAGTTCATATCAATAATTATCACAATAAATGTCAAATTTTTATTTATTTGAAGTTTAAAGGCAGATTTTGCTACAATGTAAAAGTTGTAAAAACCAGACTGTTTTTTAAATGTAATTTTTTTTAAAAATTCTTAGTTCTGCATGTTTTAATGAGTAATACTGTTTCAAATCAAGAAACAGGTTTGTATACCTGATAATATTAATAATAATAATAATAATAATAATAATAATAATAATTTGTCTCTTAGAAATACACATTTGCTAGTACCTTGATTTAGAATGCAGATGCAGATTTATGTTCATTGTCAAAATTTGTAATATCTGTAAAAATATCATTTTTATATGGTGAGATTTAATTATACTGACTTTTTTTAATTAACCATTGCTCTTCTATAGTATCATGATAAAAACAGTTAAAACCACAAATATAGCACCTCAATACCATGCTAAAAATGTAATGGTCCCTAGGTATTTGTATGAGAAACAGTAGTCTAAATACATTTAGTATACAGTATCTCACAGAAGTGAGTCACATTTTTGTAAATATTTTATTATATCTTTTCATGTGACGACGCTGAAGGAATGACACTTTGGTACAATGTAAAGTAGTGAGTGTACAGCTTGTATAACAGTGTAAATTTGCTGTCCCCTCAAAATAACTCAACACACAGCCATTAATGTCTAAACCGCTTGCCACAAATGTGAGTACACCCCTAAGTGAAAATGTCCAAATTGGGCCCAAAGTGTCAATATTTTGTATGGCCACCATTATTTTCAAGCACTGCCTTAACCCTCTTGGGCATAGAGTTCACCAGAGCTTCACAGGTTGCTACTGGAGTCTTCTTCCACTCCTCCATGATGACATCATGGCGCTGGTGGATGTTAGAGACCTTGCACTCCTCCACCTTCCATTAGAGGATGCCCCACAGATGCTCAATAGGGTTTAGGTCTGGAGACATGCTTGGCCAGTCCATCACCTTTACCCTAAGCTTTTATAGCAAGGCAGTGGTCGTCTTGGAGGTGTGTTTGGGGTCGTTATCATGTTGGAATACTGCCCTGCAGATCATGCTCTGTTTCATTATGTCACAGTACATGTTGGCATTCATGGTTCCCTCAATGAGCTGTAGCTCTCATGCAGCCCCAGACCATGACACTCCCACTATGCTTGACTCACTTGTCTTTGTACTCCTCACCTGGTTGCCGCCACACAAGCTTGACACCATCTGAACCAAATAAGTTTATCTTTGAAACTCATCAGACCACAGGACACGGTTCCAGTAATCCATATCTTTAGTCTGTTTGTCTTCAGCAAACTGTTTGCGGGCTTTCTTGTGCATCATCTTTAGAAGAGGCTGCCTTCTGGGTATGACAGCCATGCAGACCAATTTGATGCAGTGTGCGGCATATGGTCTGAGCACTGACAGGGCGACCCCCCACCCCTTCAACCTCTGCAGCAATGCTGGCAGCACTCATATGTCTATTTCCCAAACACAACCTCTGGATATGACCCTGAGCATGTGCACTCAATAACTTCGGTTGACCATGGCGAGGCCTGTTCTGAGTCTTGGCCAAACTGTGCTGTAGCTCAGTTTCAGGGTCTTGGCAATCTTCTTATAGCCTATGCCATGTTTTTTTCAGATCCTCAGAGAGTTCTTTGCCATGAGGTGCCATGTTGAACTTCCAGTGAACAGTTTGAGAGAGCGAGAGCAATAACAATAAATTTAACACATCTGCTCCCCATTCACACCTGAGACCTTGTAACACTAACAAGTCACATGACACCAGGGAGAGAAAATGGCTAGCTGGGCCCAACTTAGACATTTTTACTTAGAGGTGTATTTACTTTTGTGGCCAGTGGTTTAGGCATTAATGGCTGCATGTTGAGTTATTTTGAGGGGACAGCAAATTTACACTGTTATACAAGCTGTACACTCACTACTTTACATTGGAGCAAAGTGTCATTCTTTAGTGTTGTCACATGAAAAGATATAATAAAATATTTACAAAAATGTGAGGGGTGTACTCACTTCTGTTAGATACTGTAAATGCATAAACGCTAATAGCTTAATCACCAAAAATACTGTAATTATTTTCCATTACTCCTCCTTCAATAAATTTAATACATGTTTACAGTAATAATTTAATAAAAGTAGACACAAATATACCCACATTTCTGACACAATACCACTCTGCAGTGCTACACCAGATTTAAATTTGTAAATTTAAAAAGCCTTCTGACTATATCCCTAAGCACAGTGTTTCTCTTGTTTGTCAGTGCTGTATCATCTTGCTATAAACCGAGTCATTTGTGCTTCTTGCGCTGTTTAGTGACCAAGACTCATCAGCGAGTGAAAGCGTCTGCTCTAGTAACTTCACGCTGTTTTGTTCCACCCTTGCCGCATAAACATTATATCGAAGAAATTATATCAGAAAATTTATATACCGCGATAATTATCGTTATTGATTAATCGCCCAGCCCTAATTCGTTGTATACTTCAGTACAGTATGCAAAAACAGTATGCTAATATTCCATTGCAGAGGTACAGTGTTGATGAAGTTTATAAACCAATCAGAGAGCTCAACTGAGAATTTCAACCAATCAAAGAGGCAATCAAAAGTGGAAATTCAAACACAAACTACACACAGAGAACTCTTGGACTTTTTGTTTTTGTCTTCTTACATGTATTTAAAATGAATGTGAGCCTCAGTGTCCATGTGTGTGTGTGTGTGTGTGTGTGTGTGTGTGTGTGTGTGTGGAAACTGTGACACAAAGGCCGTCTTTCTTTCTTTGTTGCCTTTTTTCGTCACTGTCAGATGTTTCTCTGTGTATTCTATTATCACCAGCTATAAATACAGAGCGTCTGCTCATCATCACAGCCTTGGGGCAGGTGAGTGTGTGTGTGTGTGTGTGTGTGTTCATACTGCACCTTGCCAAAGGGTAAAAAACACACTAAAATAAACACACACTCACGCACACGCCCACATTGAGACAAACACCTCTCGCCCCCATCAGTTCTTCTGTCACTGTCTTCAGCACATATTCTTCAGAATAGCACACTAACATACTAATATTAATATTGCACTGTACATATATAACACATGTGATGTACCGCACATCCGTCACAATACATGTTTCCCACAATGCAATGCACTCAATTTGATCTTTCTTTTCTAAAGCGGTAAATAACATGGAAGTAATATCAACCATTATTTAACATTTGTGACTCAAATAATGTCAATATTTTAGGGCTGTCAATGATTAATCGCGGTGAATCGCATCCCAAAATAAAATTTTATGTTTACTATATGCGTATATTAATTATATATAATAAATACACACGCATAAATGAATATATTTAAATTAAATATGTATATGTAGTTACACTTGTATTTAATATACATTATATATAAATATTTTAGATATAAATCTAAAATATATTTCCTTAATATATACGTGTGTGTGTGTGTATTAATACATACATAATAAATATACACAGTACACACATATAGTATGTAAACATAAACTTGCATTTTGGATGTATTAAAGGCGATTAATCGCTTGACAGCCCGAATATATCTGATAGAAATTTAGGTTAAAATTTAATTTTAAAAAAGTAACACCCCAGTTTTTATTTCCAATGTATTCATTATTTAATGAATAAATTATAAAAAATATCTCTAAATTATAAAATAATATCTATCTATAAATTATTTCACTATTAAGGTAAACAATTTAAGAATAAATTATTCTATTAGTGTATTAATTAATATATGAATGTATGAATAAATAATCTACCTACCAATCTATGAATTCATGAACAACTAATCTATGAATTAATCAAACTCCTATACATTTGAATAATTATGAATTCACAATTTACATTTTTTACATTTCAATGAATGAATATATTAATAAATGTATTAATACATAATCTACTTATCTATGAATGAATAAATAAACTAATCTATCATTGAAGAAATGAATGTATCTATGAATTTAAATAAATGAATCAATAAATTTATGAATAATTATGAAATAATCGTTCTATGAGAAAATTGCATAAACTAATGCATTTGAATAGCCAACTAATTAAATATAATTAATGAATAAGCTAATCTATAAATATGCATAGATTAGTACATTTATTTTTATAGATAAACAACTTTTTCTATGAATCTGAGTAAAAATAATTTATATTTATTTAATATTTAAATACAAAGTCATGAATAAATATCTATCAATCAATCTATCGTCCAATGAATTTAATACATTCATCTATTAATGAATTAATTAGTGCTGTCGAATGATGAATCGCATCCAAACTAAAAGTTTTTGTTTACATAATATATGTGTACACTGTGAAAATGTATTATGTATATATAAATACACACATACACCCTATATTTTGAAAATATTTATGTTATGCAATATTAATATGGTATATAAATATAATATTTTTTATATATAAACATAACATATTTGTCTTAAATATATACATGAATGTAATTTACATAATAAATACACACAGTACACACACACAAATTATATTTACAAAAACTTTTATTTTGGATGCGATTAATCGTTTGACAACATTAGAATTATACATACATTTGTAAATTAATGACTAAATCATCTACCTACCAATCTATAAATCTGAATAAATGAATCTATAAATATGGTAATCTATGAATGTATGAAAAATAATCTATCTAATCTATTTCTGAAAGAAAAAAAACTACATATCTGTCTTTCCATCTACCTATCTATCATATCACACATCTGGATGCGTTTCTTCGACTCTTTCGGTTACTGCAAGGCTGCAATTTCCTTCCCTGAAGATAAATAAAATTGGTTCCTGTCTTACACACACACACACACACACACACACACACACTTAATATTGACTATAATCTTGGCTAATTCGCTCTCCATGCATGAAAGTCCCTGTTTGGATCAGGATATCTGGGATATTAGTGTGTGTGTGTGTGTGTGTGTGTGTGTGCACCTGGTATTTATCACATTCTGGGGACCAAATTTCAGTAAACTAGTACATTTTGACCTTGTGGGGACATTTGTGAGGTCCTCATGAGAAAAAAGGTTTATAAATCATACAGAATGGGTTTTTTTGAGAAAGTGAAAGTATCCACAGTCCCCTGTGAGGGCTAGGTTTAGGTGTAGGGCGATAAAAAATATGGTTTGTACAGTATAGTGTATGTATGTGTGTTTATCAAAAACTGTAAGTGTGCATGTGTCAAGTGTATGTATATAGATGCAACTGAAGCAGTATTCCTTACAAAAAGTGCCAAGGTATTATCATAAATAAATGCTATAGAAAAAAACTGGAAAATCCAATGTTTTTACAACACAACTATACCTGAAATGTCATTATTGCACTATTTAATATGGTAAATATGGTATTCAATGTGTATATTATATCTAAAATCATGGTAGTGCCACAGTACTTTTTTGTAAAGAAAGAAAACATGTTCATTTATTCATATCATCTGGCCACAGAGTGCATTGCTATCACACGGTGTAGCTGAGGTTATAAGTGCAGTTCATCACATCCAGTAACAGGCTGGTATGAGAGTGTGTGTGTGTGTGTGTGTGTGTGTGTGTGTGTGTGTGTGTGTGTATTAGATGGCTGAACCCCCCACTGTGTCTGGGAATTAAAGGGGTTTCCCACTGCTATCTGGAGGGGGTTGATGTACAGTGTGGATGTCTGCGAGTTTTAAATCCTATCACTGGAATGGGGGGCGGGGTCGCGGCGTGTGATTGGCCGCTACAAATGTAGGTCACCAACGAGGAACACCATGCTGGCACCTTGTTGCCACGGAAACCTGCATTTTCTTCCCAAACTTACACACACAGAAAACACAAATGTTGCCCTTTCTTCCTGTATCCTTGAGCTGTCAGCAGCAGCATCACATGTGTAATTACTGTGTGTGTGTTTAGTGGTCTAGTAGTCTTTATTTTTAAATGAACACACTATAAAGTACAAGCTGCTACACCTGTCTTTATTTACATAGATTGTTTAAAGCTGGATTTTGGGTGGAAGAACCCTACGATCTGACTGTGTTCTTGATGGTGTAGGTGAGAAAAGACATGACCTCTGATCTATCAAGCCACAAAGAGTATTCTACCTAATTAGCTATGTTGAAAAACAGCTTAAAAAGAACTCCAAGCCTGATCAAACGTATTATTTGACTGGCTTTAAAGAGGTTTTCATAAGATTGAGTCTGATAGTCTAGATTAAACCGGCTAAAACCAGCAAACCAGCTTAAAATGGCATAATCTGTGTTTTACAACAGGGTATACACATATGTTCACTAGAAAGCCAAATAAATACATATACACCGAAAACAAAATGGTGCAGGATTTATTTTGGAACAATTTTCACTCGGAAATTGCTAGTAAATTTGAGGAAAAATTACAAACTGCAAGTAACACATTGAAATTAAAGGTGTAGAAAACTTGAAATAGTATTTTCTTGCAAAATGTACGCCAATAATTGATTTTTTTACAGTGACTATATATATAAAGTGAGTATATATTTTTATTTTTTTCATTTCTATGTTTGCAACAGCATACTAGCATACTGCTTTCACTAATTCTGCAGCTAAAAACAGTGACCCAATCCATGATACAGCCCTGTATACAGTCAAACCAAAAATTATTCAGACACCAGATATCACTTTTGATATTTTTTTACTAGTGGGTGCAAGACATGATAGTTTATGTAAGTGAGGATTGCAAAATGAAGTGAACTGTGACATATTATACCCAACAATTCTTCAATTCTTCTGGACTATCAGTAAAACAAACAAATAAATACTGTCATACTAACAGTTGTCTGAATTTTTGATTGATAGTAATCCATTACATCAAAGTTACCTGCATTATCAAGATGAATTTCAGTTTAACTCTAAGTTCTTGTCATGTTTTATTACCATTTACCATTTCTAAACTATAGAGAATAAACTGTGATAATGTGAGAAATGTTGAAGGTGTCTGAATAAATTCTGGTTTGACTGTACATCATGTCGAAAGTCTCCAGGTATTTGCAAACCAAGCAATCATGTCACTAACGCAACACTCACCTGATCTGTCTTGCATAGTTAAGCTCGATCTCAGACCTTTCCTTCACAAATTTGGTGTATTTTTCCACAAAGTCGATTCCCCACTGTGTGTGCTTTTCCAGGTTATCAAACTGATCCTGAGAGAAAGAGAGGGAGAAAGAAATATTTTAAAGCTGGAACAAAAACAGTGCAGACTGACGTTTCGACATCAGCTGTTGAAATAAAAAAATGTACCACACCAAGAAAGGTTCACCAAACAGACACCACACGGGGTCACAAGCAAAGGTGTCGTTCTATTAGTTCAACAGGAAGTGGACAGGAAAAGCCCACCCTGATACTGACATGAAAGCGAGTACTGTCAAAAATAGTGCACTTCTAACGAATACATGAATTTTAGTGTTACCAAAAAAAAAAAGTTTCAGTTTTACATTCAGTCAAAACCTAAACAACAATACCCACAAAGCATTGTACAAATCATGTACAAATTAAAGCCTGGATCATCTACTGCATCAAGTTCAAGATGTTTCTGAAGGTTACCTAACACATAAACACAAGGAACCAGATTTATAGACTAAACAGTCCAAGTTTTATTAAAAACTGAAACCTGGAAGCGAAAACAGGTGCTTTTATGTTTCCAGGATACGTAAACACACACAAAAAAAAAAATTATGACCCAACCACATTCAAAAATGCATGTGGCCCACATTTCGTTTGCAATGCTCAGGTTACTGGCCCTGAAAGTTTTATTAATATCTTGTGTTGTGGTCATCTATTGATGGCTGCATACAGGTATGATGGGGTATGCTATGGTTTAAATTTTCATTTTCCAGATGATTTCCGGTAAAACCTCTTTACAGCATACAAACACACCACAGACATGAGTCCTAGAAGCAGACACAATCCATTTTTACACCTCAGCTAACACTGATCACACATTTGAGAAGTGACAGGCTCAGTTTGGGAGCCTGGTGCATGCTGGGTACAATATGACAGAAAATACTTAACGGATCCAAGTACTATAGAGTACCGCACTGCACTATATGTAATTGGATTGTTCAAAAGCAACCCAAAAAATGCAAGTTGTCCCTATTTAAGAATCTTAGTCAAATGATGAAAATAGTCAAAAAGCTTCCAAAGCTGTCAACAAAAACCTGTTTAATGGATTCGTTCAACCAAAAATGTAAAAACGCGATCTTTGACTCACCCTCAAGTTCTGTACGAGTTTCTTTGTTCTGCTGAACACAAAAGATGTTTTGAAAAATGTTGGTAACTAAACAATCATTGGTCCCGACTGCCTTTTATATTATTTAAGGCAATGGGAAGCAAAAACTGTTCGGTAACCAACGTTCTTCAAAATATCCTCTATATTTAACAGAACAAACTAATTTTTTACATTGCTAAACTTAAAAATCCTGCACAGCCAAAATGTCTCTTGAAAACAAAACACTGCATTGAACCGAATGACCTCTTACGCTGCAAAAAAATGCTTTTCTTACTTAGATTTTTTGTCTTGTTTCCAGCCAAAATATCTACAAATTCTTAAATCAATAAGGAAGTAAAAATTGTCTTGTTTTCAGAAAAAAGAAGTGAGTTTTTGCTTGACACGAGCAAAATAATCTGCCAATGGGGTAAGCAAAATAATCTAGTTTTCTGCTTAAAAGAAGATTATTTTGCTTACCCCATTGGCAGATTATTTTCTTTTTTCTGAAAACAAGACAAGATGTTTTACTTGTCTAGAAAATCCTTCTTGATTTAAGCATTTTTAGATATTTTGAATGGAATCAAGACAAAAGATCTAAGTAAGACATTTTTTGCAGTGTAAAATCATTAAAGTGCACAATAAAATCACATCATCAACTTTACATGGCACTTTAGACAGAAAATCCCCTGAATTCAAGAAGTAAATGGTGTTGTAGTAACGCTTCGATCACCTTCGTTTGACTCCAGCATCCCCCCATTTTCTCTTCAACCATCTCGAAGAATCCAGTCAGATTTCGCTCACAAACTCCTTCCGTCCGTACAAGCGTTAAATGCACAAGACCATTTCACTTTCTCCTTATGAAAGAAGACCGTTCAATTCCTGTTCGTGCAAACTGTCCGCATGCATTCAGCCAGCAGACAGGATGAAGGCTCAAACTTTTGTGTGTTTGTGCGCACAGGATGTAAATGTGGGTGATGAACTAGGTTTCTTGCACTCCACGTTATAACTTTCGATCTATTATTTAAAGGTACAGCTCACCAGAAATTCAAATTCGGTCATTATTTGACTCTCCATCACATTGTTCCAAACAAATAAGAAATATTCATGCAGCTATTTTCATTTTCAACGCCAGTTAAAACCAAACTAAATTAAACCAAAAACATTATAAATGTACATTAAAAAACATGCATGCTAAATTCAATGTCTTCTGAAGTAATACAAAAGCTTTGCGTTTGAGGAACGGCTTGAAATTTTGTTAAAAACACCATTATTTAACACCCCTGCATAACAGTATGGACTATGTTTATTATATGTGACCTAGGGCCACAAAACCAGTCATAAGGGTCAGTTTTAAATTGATTTATACATAAATAAGCTTTCCACTGATGTATCGTTTGTTAGAATAGGACATTTGGCTGAGATACAACTATTTGAATGAGTGCAAATCTAAATATTGAGAAAATCACCTTTAAAATTGTCCAAATGAACTTCTTAGCAATGCATATTACTAATCAAAAATAAAGTTTTGATATATTTATGGTAGGAAATTTACGAAATGTCTTCATGAAACATGATCTTTACTTTCCTAATGATTTTGGCATAAAAGAAAAAACGATAATTTTAACCCATACATGTTTTTTGCCTTTTTTGTTTTGTGGTCACTATAAATGATCAAAATATAAAGAACTGTATGCATGGAAATCTTCTGGAAAAAAAATCCTACTTTTGTGTTTAATGGAAAAAATAACCGCATTTGGGTCTGGAACAGCACAAGGGTGAGTAAATAATGACTGAATTTTTATTTCAGATGAGGCCATTACAGCTAGCAATGGAAGAATACAGCTAAGAAACACATTCAGTGCCAAAGTCCCCTGTCAGCATCTGGGTAATACAAATGACCTAATACGATTAGCCGGCCTCATTTAAACACAGATCACCTCCTCTTACACAACACAGTCTTTAGTGACACACTGCAGAGACTAGAAAACTAGACGAGCAGCAGCTGAAGGTTTACACAGGGCAAATTGAAATTCTGCTGTGTGATCGTACAGTCTTGTGGTTTTGATCAGTGAGACGGCGTATTATTATGTGACAAACGGATGTTCGGCTGTCTGACATTTTCAGCATGCAAACATGTCTATGAACTGCTACAAATGCAAGACAAATCCAGACTGTAACCAACTGTAAAGACGCTTTGCGTCGCTGTTCATGTGGGCAGATTTTGCAATTCTCAAGGCGACAAAGTATTAAAAACATCAAAACTTGATGCCACCTTGTAGGGACATCCCCACATGGGAAACTTCTTCAAAGGGGGACTAAATAATGTTTTTTTCACATCTAAGAATAGCACGACTGTACTTTTGGCTCAGTTGGTTTAACATTAAAATAAAGGTTAGGGTTGGTATCATCCAATTTACATGTGCAGATAAATATTTAGCAGACACTCGCATCCAAAGTCACCTAAAAATGAGGAACAGTACAACAAAAGTGACTTATCCAAGAACGATTAACATAAAAAGTAAAAGTGTAAGTGTTATAAATAATAAAGTTAATGTGTGTCAATGTTACCTATTGATAGACACCACCATTAAACAACAAACCAACCAATTTTACTGAGAAGTATCATAAATGCATGCAACCCTTAACGCAACGTCTCCTATTAAAGCTCTATATAATATAATATAATATAATCAGCATTGCAACACAAAAGCATTAGCGTATTTATTTACCCTCTGCGTCCATAATATTTTAGTCCATGGTTCTTTGAACGATGAAGCGGCACCCATTTCCACTGCGCCCAAACCAGTTCTAAAACCAAAACCAGAACAAAGACCGCCTGCCCGGTACAAACCAGAACAATTCTCCAGTCAAAACCAGTCCGTCCGCCAGTATCAAATGCTGAATCCAGTGTTATAATGGTGGATTATAATCCAGATTCCGTCTCTATCCACAGATTAAACCCCGCAAACCAGCATAAAGCAGACATACTCCACATCTGGAGCTGATCCAACCAGCGTCTGGGCGCCAGATTTACAGTAGTTCAGTAGTCCTACTTCTTAATTCAAGCCCAGACATTAGCAGCGACCAAACAGCAACAGCACAGCTCCCGAATGCAAGTAATACTCTACCTGGTGAGGAATTTACATTCATATTTACATCAGTTATTTAGCAGAACTTTCTATTTAAAGCAGCAAACAAATGAGGAACACAACAACAATAGGCGTTGCACAACATAAGCAGTTTGGTGCAACGAATTTAGTTCCTGAAGTTTTTAAGCACTAAAAACCTTCCATTTTGGTTGTGCAAATGTTAAAACCCAAGTTTTCTTAACGCAAGTCTTAATGCGTCAACCTTGAACCATGAACTTGTCATTCATAAGTTTAATAGCAAATATCTTTTAGAAAATACTAGGCTTATTTTATCCATGCTGTATCCAGTGCTGGGTAGATAACTTGCGAATTGTAGTTCATTATTACAAATTACATAATGAAAATTAGTAATGTGTTGGATTACACATCTGAGGTAATGTGTTCGGAGCACTTTTGGATTACTTTTGGATTACTTTTGAACTAACTTGTAATCAAATGTTTTTTCATTCTTTACTATCAACATTAAAAAGTGCATTAAACAAATACATTAAGCAAAGGTTTCCCAAACTGGGGTTTGAGTGGTGATAAAAAGCTAATACTTATTGTGTGGCCTTTCAATTTTCCATTTAGAGTCACATGAGTCTATAGAGTTTCTGCTCCTAGTTGACTTTCCAAATGTAAGTAAGTTTTAGGATTTTTAGAAAGGAAAATTTAGGAGAGAAGATCAATTCAATACATAATGAATAATTATATGTGGACCCTGGACCACAAAACAAGTATTAAGTAGGGTATATTTGTAGCAATAGCCAAAAATACACTGTATGGGGCAAAATTACAGTTTTTTTTTATTTATGCCAAAAATCATTGGAATATTAAGTAAAGATCATGTTCCATTAAGTTATTTTGCAAATTTTCTACTGTAAAGATATCAAGGCTTAATTTTTTGTTAGTAATATTTATTGCTAAGAACTTAATTTGGACAACTTTAAAGCCGATTTTCTCGATATCCAGATATTCAAATAGTTGTATCTCGGCCAAATATTGTCCTATCCTAACAAACTATACATCAATTTAAAGAAATTATTGTCCAGCTTTCAGGTGATTTATAATTTTTTTTTTTTTTTAAATCTGACCCTTACGACTGGTTTTATGGTCTAGGGTCACATATGTAATCATTTAATCGATAAAAAGGTAACTATAATCTATTTACGAGCACTTTAAAATGTAACTTATCTTTGAGAATCGGATTACATAAACCAGATTACATGTAATCAGTTACTATCCAGAACTGGTTGCATCATGCTAAAAAAATATTAGGAGCAATTATTATGACAATGAATACAATTTTCCATATTGACGAGGACATTCTTAACATGCCACTCAAAATACTGGAATCCTTTTTTATAAACATTTTTGTGTAAATTGTCTGTGAAACTATTCTTATAGTTCATAAACCCATTCCTACATAACAAGTAACAAATTAAGATCACATATGAACAACAGTTTATATGTTTCCTAAATTAGGCCCAACCTCAAACTTCAGCTCCATCGGACATTCAAACAAAATTTCACCACGACTGTTTTCTCCAAACACTGTGAGAGCATTTATCAAATACTATTAACATGATATGGAACGTTTGTTCATAACATTTTCACGATGTTTACATTGTAACATTCTCTGGTAGGCGGTACAGATGACGGAATGATTATATCCGCTGTACTCCAGCAGCAGCGACGTCTGCAATAACATCCCGCTGTGCACGACGAGTTGGCGTGGATTAATGAGGGTCACCAAGGGCCACCAGCCGACCCTGAACAGAAAGCGAACAGATTGCAGAGCACCTGCATCCGCTGTGAACTCGTCTACTGGATGGAAACGAAGGATCGGGGAGAGGCTGAGCACTAATGCATGCTCGGCTGTGGGCGCCTGAGCTGCACGCGTGTAAAAATCAAAGCTCTGCCAGGTGGTGACTGAGCAACTGGAGGGAGAAATGGAGAAAATGACTCAGAGTAAGAAAGAGAGAAAGACAGGAATTTAAAAGACGTCTGATATTTAAAACCCCCCTGGAGTCTTTTATCCATAATACAAAGAGACACAAGCACATGCAAGCGAATACCTCAACAGTTAGTTTTTATTTACTCATTTATGACTTGGAATATATTGCACGAGTCATAAGGACTACTAAGTGATCACAAAAAGCAAACTGCACAATAACTACCAAGAAAAAAAAACAGTAATCACCCTTTCTGGGTGGTCGCTATGCCATTGCTAGGGTGATCTTGTTGTTGCCTTTCAGTACCTAGTAGCAACTGCATAGCCTAGAAAACCCAGTAAGAATCCAGAACACCGGTATGCCCTAGTAACTGCATTGCAACCCCATTGAATGCCCTAGCAACCACATGGGAAACACCCAGAACACTTTAGTAAGCATCTGTCTATCAATGCCCCAGCAACCACAGAAAACACCCTAGCAACTACATAGCAACCACACAGAAAACCTGGGAAGCACTCAAGAACATACAAGCAACTCAGAGAAACCACCCAGAATGCCTTAGTTACTGCATAGCAACCCCTCAGAATGCCCTAGCAACCATATAGGAAACACCCAGAACTCTCTAGTAAGCACCTATCAATACCCCGGCAACAACCCAGAACACCCTAGCAACTGCATAACAACCACACAGAAAACCCAGTAAGCATTCAGAGCACCCCAGCAACTTCATAGAAACCACCCAGGACACCCTAGTAACTGCATAGCAACCACACAGAAAACCCTAGCAGCCACATAGAAAATGCCCCGGCAACCACCTAGAATGTCCTAGTAACTGCATAGCAACCCCTCAGAATACCCTAGCAGCCACATAGAAAACACCCAGAACTCTCTAGTAAACACCTGTCAATACCCCGGCAACAACCCAGAACACCCTAGCAACTGCATAGCAACCACACAGTAACCCCAGCAAGCACTCGGAGTACCCCAGCAACTGCGTAGAAACCACCCAGGACACCCTAGCAACTGCATAGCAACCACATAGAAAACCCGGTAAACACCCAGAACACCCCAGAAACTGTGTAGAAACCACCCAAAATGCCCAAGTAATGGCATAGCAACCCCTCAGAATGCCATAGCAACCACAAAGGAAACACCCAGAACTCTCTAGTAAGCATCTATAAGTGATCCACTAAGAACACCCTAGCAACTCCATAGCAACCACCCAGAAAACCCAGTAAGCACCAGAACACCCTAGCAACTGCATAGAAACCACCCAGAATGCCCTAGTAAGCACCTATCAATTCCCCAGCAACAATGCAGAACACCCTAGCAACTGCATAGCAACCACACAGAAAACCTGGGAAGCACCAAGAACACCCAAGCAACTGTGTAGAAACAACCCAGAATGCCCTAGTAACTGTATAGCAAGTTAGCAACCCCTTAGAACGCCCTAGCAACCACACAGGAAATGCTCAGAACTCTCTAGTAAGCACCTATCAACGCCCTGGCACCCACTCGGAACACCCTAGCAACTGCATAGCAACCACAAAGAAAACCCAGTTAAGCATCCAGAACACCCAAGCAACGCCATAGAAACCACCTAGAACCCGCTAGTAACTGCATAACAACCACTTAGAATGTCAAAGCAACCACATAAGAAACACCCCGAACTCTCTAGTAGGCATATGTCTATCAATGCCCCAGCAACCACCCAGAACACCCTAGCAACTCCATAGTAACCACAGAGAAAAAAAACAAATCATCCTTTCTGTGTGGTTGCTATGCAATTCCTGGTAGCAGCTGCATAGCCACTACCTAGAACGCCCAACAGCTGCATAGCAACCAAACAGAATGCCCTAGTAACTACATAACAACCCCTCAGAACACCCTAGCAACCATATAGGAAACACCTAGTACTCTCTAGTGAGCACCTAACAATCCCTCAGCAACCACCCAAACCACCCTAGCAACTGCATAGCAACCACACAAAACGCCCTTGTAATACATAACAGCAACTTAAAACACCCTAGCAACACCATGGCCAACAGTTTGCATTTTCAGTCACCCAAAATGCTGTTGTATTATAAATTGACAGCCAAAATACAAAAAAAAAAAATCTGTTTTTAGTTGAAAATGGTGTCATATAAATGCCCCTAAGGTGCACTATTATGCACCCTTAAACACACAAATACACTCTTACGATCACTGTGATGATGTCATCTGGATTCTGAATCAAAAATGAAGTCATACTCTAGTCTATACATAGAAGAAACAGCACATTTTTTATAATAATTATTCTCGTGAGCACGGCAGAATGCTGTAATTCAGCCTGAAATAAAACACACACGACTGCACGAAAACACGAGCATGAGAATAGCTGTACGACATATATTCCATCATCCAGAAACACATGCATGCACGCCTCCTCTCTCTCTATAAATAGGCACCGTGTGCTCTGATGGGACACCCAGAAATCCTAGAGTTCACTCGTCTCTCATGAACTCATTAAATCCAAAGACTCAGAAGAGCAAAGCTCTAGTCAGACACTGAGATCCTGTCTGCAAACAGATCCTGACAACCATTGCCATTACACATGTATTACACTTAAACTTGCATGTTTAACCTGTTATTCTCCTAATCATGTGGGCAGAACCACCTAAACCACCTAAAATTCCCTAGTAACTGCATCGGAAACACCCAGAACACTCTAGTAATGCCTAAGCAACAATAAAAATATAGAAATGAACATGGAAAAAAAAAAGATTCTGAAAGTTTTAACGCTGTTTTAAGAAAATTTATTTTGGTCTTACAGTACAAACAGTTACTGTAGTAAGGTATTTTGGTGGAAACTGCACAATTTTTTTCTCTCAACATTTTTTAAATCAGTCAATGTGTTTTCAATCTGCTCTCCTGCTATGAACTCAACAAACTCTCGACATCCACACAACATGATTCACTCTCCATCCTTGTGAAATCTGGCCTCAATTTAGCCAGACAGACCAGCTTCATCAGGCTTCTGCTTTGGTACTTTGGGACGGGCCAATTAACCGCTACACTAATGACGAACTCCACTCATTTACACAAATCACAGAGAGAGATTGAGAGGATACGCTAAATATATCACTGATGAAACTAAACTCAACTAGAACGCAAACCTTAGCACATCTGGAGCTGAATTTATGAGCTTAAACTACTGACCTCAGATCAGTCTGCTGCTTTGTCTCAGATGGAACATGGTTAATAAGAACAGGGCAATCTTATCCCAGGTCAGTATTTCTTCTATAATTGCTTTTTTTTTTTTTTTTTTAATGTCGTAATGGTCTGTGTGGTGTAACTTTGAGATGAGTAAACCTCAGATCGTTTTATTGCTGATTGTAAACGATTTACTCAGCCTTGATCTCTGAGTAAACTGGACACACGTGTTTACATAAACACACAAGCAGAGATGCTACTGACACAAATACAACCACTAACAGGCCAACACACTTTATGTAAATACTAGTGAAAGGCACATTCTGGCCACAACTAGGAAGTTAAAAAATACTTCCTGCAGTTCCACTGCCGACCTCTTGGAGCAGTAGCTGTAGCTGCACTTGTGTAACCTGTACTGTTGTGAGCTTTTCATTTAATTACTAACAAAAGGAAATTTTCCAAAACTCCAAACACACTCACACTTCAAGGGCTCTGTTTTTGTTCATCAATTTGACATCATGAAACTGAAACACAATGAAACACCATCAACATGAAATTCCCCCTAAAAAAACACTCATATACTGAGTCACACAGGTACATCAATAACGGTAAAAACTGCTTTGAGGGAACAAAAAGTGAACAGCATCATACACATTATTATCAGTAAAGGGCTGATTCGTACATTCATCCAACAATACCAACATGGTTAGCATGGTTATCATGGTTTTTGTTTTTACATGCAACAAACCAAAATGTCACAGATGTTACAGATACATTATAACTCTAATCTCTATCTCTCCTGAACTTTTAGTCAGAATTAAATATTATCATATGGTAAATCAGATTATTAATTTGTTCTATTTTAGTCTTCTGCCCCGAGGAACGTTAAAAACACTTGACAGAATCCTGCTGACCTAAAAACAGCTGACACAGGAAGTGGCTTTAGAACGCTGTGGTGACGGATCGGGAACACACGGGGTCAGTGTGATGATCTTATTAGCGCAGTTTGCTCAACAGACACAAATGATTCCTCGAATAATGTAGCCTACTGGGAAGTTAGTCCAGTTAGTCTTGACAGTTTCAGCACACACACACATTAGACGTGTTTACAGGCAAACCGAATAATCCAATTGATGGCTCAATCAGACTGAAAAGGCTTCATGTAAACACCTCAAACCAATTGAGTGAGCTTAATCCAAATTAAATTTGGATACATTTTTGTGCGTTGCTATGCGGTTGCTGGGGTGATCTGAATGTTTATAGTGCACTGCTGTACAGTTGCTGGGGTGCTTGATAAAGAAATGCTATGCGGTTGAGGTGAAATAGTTGATAGTGTGCTATGCAGTTGCTGGGGTGATCTGAGTGCTTGATAGTCCGTTGCTATGTGGTTGCTGTGGTGATCTGAGTGCTTGATAGTGCGTCGCTATGGGGTTGCTGGGGTGATTTGAGTGTTTGATAATGAGTTGCTACGCAATGGCTGAGGTGAAATAGTTTATAGTGTGTTGCTAAGTGGTTGCTGGGGTCATCTGAGTGTTTGATAGTCCATTGCTATGCAGTTGCTGGGGTGATCTGAATGCTTGACAGTCCGTTGCTATGCGGTTGCTGGGGTGATTTGAAAGTTGATAGTGCGCTGCTATGCAGTTGCTGGGGTGATCTGAGTGCTTGATAATGAGTTGCTATGCAATGGCTGGGGTGATCTGAGTGGTTAATAGTCTGTTGCTATGCTGTTGCTGGAGTGGTCTGAGTGGTTGAACTGATCTGAGTGCATCCATTAAAGTTTACTTTTTTCTTCGGAACATTCATTCATGAATTTGTGCTGCTCCGATTCCTGCAGCGTCTTCACACACAGATGAAACTTACTAGAGAAGTGTGAAGTGTGACATAATATACCTCTATAAATAAATACAATTTAAATTCGTCTTGCACACTTCAATGTCCTCTGAAAAAAACGTATACACTCGTTTTGAACTGGAATCAAGGTAGAATATCCGGTAATGTCCACTTCGCACTGCACTTACGGTCGAATAGAACAAGGGTTGTTCGTGATAAGAGATACATACGAAATACGCAGAGCGGAGGGGGAAGCTGGGATTGGGAAAAGCCGTGCTAGGATGATGTAAGTGGTTGATTGTAAGTACGGGTCACTGAATATGTACTAAATATTTGCTAAAAAATGTTTCTGACACATCAGAATCAGAAATTTCTGCCGAGAATTCAGACTCGGTGTGCAAGGACCTTTATACTCATAGTGAAGTCATCACACTTAAGTTTTGTTTGGAAAACAAGATCTGCACATGTAAACAAATATGTGAACCGGATTTCAAAGTTAGGATTCATATAAACAGAACTTTCAGAATCTGAAATCATAATGGATCAGATTGAAAATTTGTGCATGTAAACATAGCTATTGTCCATTATGAGTATGTTTGGTAGGGGTTTTTCAATCGTCATGAGATGTTTTGAAGTTATGCTCATTGTAGAAAATAGAAGCTTCTCTCTCTTCGTTCAATAGCCTCTGTTCATTGTGGCTGGCGCTTGTAGGCGGTTTGCATTCAGGGAGAAATATTTGTGTGAGACGTTGAGCAGTTTGTGTGTATCTATGTGCGTGTGTGTGTGTCTGTGTCTGTGCGAATGCCAGTCCATTTGTCTTTCACACAGGGTCTTTGTGCAACACAAAAAGGCAGACCAGAGCTACTGTAACCTCTTAGTCATGATACACAGAAGGGTCACACACACTTGGATGGTCCTATCACCAACATTTGTCTTTGTGACATGAAAACGTCCAACATGAACTTAAACGTCTTCTCTATGCGCAGTAGGGCATCATAACAAGTACACTGCTCTGAAATTGCCCATCGATTTACAACGCCCAAGAGAGCATCACCACAACCGCTCCAAAAACACTGCTAGCGTCATAAATTTCAAATGCTAACATAAAAACCCCTTTCCGCTAATGAGAAAAGGTCTCAGATGTTCATTAAAGGCACAAAAAAGCATAACACAATGAAAAAAACTGTGGGCTTTTAGACTTCTGAAGATACCAGTTGTTGCCAAGTAGTGCTAAATGGTTGCACAGGGTATTCTGCGTGTTGCTATAGGGTTGCACGGGCATTCTGAGTGTTACTATGTGGTTGTTCAGTAGGGTGTTTGATAGTGCGTTGCTATGCAGTTGCTGGGGTGATCTGAGTGATTGATGGTGCGTTGCTATGCGGTTGCTGGGCGGGTCTTAGTTCTTAATGACTTGTTGCTATATGCAGTTGCTGGGAAGATCTTAGCACTTGATAGTGCATTGCTATGCAGTTGCTGGGGTGATCTGAGTGATTGATGGTGCGTTGCTATGCAGTTACTGGGCGGATGTTAGTTTTTAATGACTTGTTGCTATGCAGTTGCTGGGGTCAATAAGGGGTTCACAGTGTGTTGCTATGCAGTTGCTGGGGAGATCTTAGCACTTGATAGTCTGTTGCTATGAAGTTGCTGGGGTGATCTTAGGGCTTGATAGTGCATTACTATGCAGCTGCTGGGGTGATCTGAGTGGTTAATAGCATGTTGCTATGTGGTTGCTGGGGTTTTATCTGAGTGGTTAATAATGTGTTGTTATGCAGCTGTAAGACACTGATTTTAGTATGTTACTATGTGGTTGCTAGACTGTTTCTGTGCCATTCTTGCTGGTTGCTATGAATTTTCTAACTGTATTTAGAGATCTAGAGAGAGAACAGCATGAAAGCGATTTGCATTTTTACACATTTCCTGATGCAACAGCTTCATTTCTCAAAAAAAGTAAATGAAGTGGTTTTGGGTGGAGTTCCAACTGTCTGTCACATTCAAAGCCCCACCCACAAGTGAAAGCTGGAATTTGAGTCACTTTAACTGGAAGGATGACACATGAATACACTCATGTTCATCCTGTGTGATCTCAGCTACACAAATGCAATTTCAAGCTTTGCTGATGTGTGCGAGAAACTCAAGAGTCAAAGCTGACACAAGACAAATCACCCGCAAAACTAGCCTAAAATAACTGTGATGAAATTCACTAAGATCACATCCACTCCGAACCATCATAATCAAATTTACTGATTAATCATTATTAGCCATTGTCGATTAAGCATTATTGAAGCTTGTGTGTCAATTTCGTTACTAGAAAAAACTGTAAAACCTTTCCATTATCTAATATCATGGAGTTTAATTATAAATTCTTGTAACTTTAAATGGTTTAAGTTCTCAGGTCAAAAACTTATTAAGGCCAAAATTTATTAAAATTATAAAAGTATTTTTAACACTCATACAAACTTATGTTTCATTCTTGTAACTTAAATTTAAAATTGTTTTATGAATCCAGTCCCAGGAATTCAACATAAAGCCGTCAGAATTTACTGCACCAATACTTATCAAAAAATAAATAAATAAATAAAAAAATTGAACACTTGGTTTCAAAATGGTTCAGAGTGATATGAGAGACATAACACTAAGAAATCAGTATCCTAGGACAACGATTAATTAGCTATATAGTTTTGAAGCCATCACTCAAAATATTTTAACACAGAATGCCACATTTGACCAATTGGAATCAAGTATTTCAAGAAGTAATTTAATAAATTGTACACTATAGTAACTGTATGTCCAGTCTGACTACTCACACTGCTGAGCATCTTCATCTCCAGGAGCTTCTGCAGGTACTCCTGCAATGGGGTGAGAGACAGAGGCGCCGGAGGGTCCGGTTCCTCCAGGAACCAGCGGAGCGAACCCACCGACTGCCGTCTGTTTAAGAAATCATACAGCTGTTCGTGCATCATCATGAGCGTAATGCGCAAAAACTGCGCCGCCTGAGAAAATATTATGAGAAGCTAAAAAATAGGTAAAATGACACTGATAACAAATAAACAAAACGTCTAAAAAGTTGAGATGAAGGGAAAGAAATGAGTTTCAGTTCTGAGCCACTGTGGAATGTGGCTTATTACCCATCATGCACTGGGAGATTAAGCAACGCATTGAACTTTGCTTGATGCCGTTTTTGTTATTAAGCTGATTACCGGCTCAAAGAAACATACAAACATTATGAAGTTGCATTAACAATGCACTTTTATTGCCAAAAACTCAATCCCCAGACTGATTTGTGCAACTCAAACACTTGACTCATTGTTGAATTTCCAGCTTTTATCCGTTTTTCTCTCCTGCCTACTAATTCTTTTTATTATGTTACATAAGACGAGTTTTGACTTCACCTTTGAGGATCTTAAACTGAGATTTCCACAGGTAATGAAACTCAGAAATGAAACTATGAAGATGTTGTGGGTCATGGCGTGATATTACATACTACTGGCCAAAAGTTTGGAATAATTATGACTTCTGAAGTCACCAAGTCATCTATTTAATTAAAAATACACTAACAGTAATATTGTGAAATATCATTAGTATTTAAAATAAGTGTTTTCAATTTGAATAAATAATAATAATAATAATAATAAAATTATTCCTGTGATGCAAAACTGAATTTTCAGCATCACACAAAGCAGCAAATCAGCATATTAGAATGATTTCTGAAGGATCATGTGACACTGAAACCTGAAGTAATGATGCTAAAAATTCTGCATTGCATCAGAGAAATAAATTAGATTTTAAAGTATATTGGAACAGAAAACAGCCATTTTAAATTGTAATAATATTTCACAATATTACAGTTTTTACTTGTTCTGGTGAGCGCATGAGAGACTACTCTTAGTTATTCCTTACTTTTGACCAATGTGTGCATAAAAATAAAATAAACTCCAGTGGTTGATCACTTAACATGTCGATAAAATATACAGACTCTTAGTCTCTTCCTGTCTAAGTGGGTAGTTCTTGGCCAGAAAAAGCTTCTAATTGGCCTAGACTTGACTTTGACAGTGAAAAGTCTGGCTTGGCAGGACTCAAAGTGGCCAGACTTTATGGATTTGGTCTGTGCTGCTAGCTAGAGTCTGTCCTGACGTCTTCTGGATTGCCTCTGAAAATACATCTTTATAGAAGGTTGTCCAGCCAAATACAAATAGACAGACAGCTGTTGGAGCATAGTGCACATTTATGTGTGTTTCTTTAACAGTGGCACGCTCAGGGAAAACACAGCGTGCTTTAATAGTGACAGGGAAAGTATACTGGGTATGTGTGGTATGTGTGCCAGCGGAAATCTGATACACACTCACCCACACACACAGGCAGCTCCATGTGCCAAATACACAGGCACTTTAAAACTTCCTACATGTGTCCTGAACTATTAAAAGGTGAAGAATTCTAAGTCAAGGTTTGAAACTCATTTTACTTCCATAATGTGACTGAATTCCAAGTGAAACGGGATATTCAGTGAGAAAAACTTTTTTGGGGGTGGGGCCAAAACATTAGGGGGCTTGATGATGTCAGCGGATAAGGAAAGTCGTTTAGGTGGCGGAGAAAGTTAGTGATGGGAAATTCTGAAGACAAACTAGTGTTACTGTTATTTACGTAAACAAAAATTAAAACTAAATAGAAAAAAGTGAATTGTCTGAAATAAAAATAAAAAAGTAACTAAAACTCCAAAACTAAAATAAAATAAAAATGACCACAATTTACTTCAGATTTAGATACAAGGTAGCTCAAAAGTTTATATCCCTATTTCAGAATTTGCAAAATGTTAATTATTTTACCAAAATGCATGTTATTGTTTATATAGTACTGACCTAAATAAGATATTTCACATAAAAGACGTTTACATATAGTTCACAAGAGAAAATAAAAGTTCAATTTATAAAAATGACCTGGTTGAAAATTCTTAATACTATGTTGTTACTTGAATGATCCACAACTGTTTTGTTTTTTTGTTGTTGTTTGTTTGTTTGTTTGTTTGTTTAGTGTTTGTCTCGAACATTTAAACTAAAAAATATATAAAAAATATTTATATATTTTTAAAATTATTTGTAATTTTATTAGATAATTATATACTTAATTATATATAGTTTTTTTTATTTATTTTATATATTTTAGAAAAAAAATAATACCTAATATATAAATAATTTCTTATATTTCAAAAACATAATAACAAGGAGGTCCTGGTTTCAAATCCCAGACGAGCCCCCAATTTTCAAAAATTTCAAAGGTGTAAAATAAAATTGGTTGGGGTGGGTAACTAACTCAAGGCAAATAACAAGACCATGAATGTGTGCTAAGAAAGTAAACAGGGTAAAATTCTGATGTCATGTTTACTATAAAGTCAATTAAAGACTTTAAATTCATACACAGATCCTGTGGTTGAAATTGCATCCTGTCAATGACAAACTAACAAACTGATATTGATTATTCACATTCATTTACGCACACACACACACATATGCATACATACACTTCCTCTGTCTATCTGTTTTCATAAATAGGCCGCTTATGTTCAGAGCGTGATACGAGAAGAGATGCCTTCTCAGGTTTCGTGCCTCTCCATCCTGAAACACATACACACACACACACACACACACACACATACACACACACACACACACACACACACACACACACACACTCAACACTGCATGTGCACTGATAGCAATGGCCGACAGGCTGAAGTTTGGGCAGGAATGCTTAAAGATCAAAGGTTGGATGGTAATCCAAGGATTCAACTCGCAGACCTGAGGAGGTGAGAGTGAAATGCTAAATTTAGACGTAAACTCACACACACACAAACACAGAGTACTTAGATTATCACAAGCACTTAGATACAGAACCCGGAAAGTAAACTCCTCTTCCGCTCAGGGTATAGATGGCTAGTAATCAGATTTAAAAACAAGTATACATTAAGAGAAGAGCCATGAATCCTTATTAATGCCGAATGGAAGATGTCATTGTAAAATCACCAAATCACCCAGACCAGAGATGGCGCTGTTTACATCCTATGAAGTTCCTCTGATGCAGAAAATGTAGCTTTGGAGCACAGGAATAAATTACATTTTTAAATATATTCAAATAGAAAACAGTTATTTTATATTCTACTAATATTTTAGAATTTTTCTGTTTTACTTAATCCAGCCCTGCTGAGTATAAGAGATGTTCAAAAGCATTTTAAAATATTACCCACCTCAAACTTGAACGGTAAAACACAAACTTTGTTTACTCTGTTTACTTCCTCAGAGTTTTTTTTTAAGTACTAATGATTTAAAATGACCAAAATGAAAAGGAAAAGGCATAAGCTAGACAGAAGGAAGAAAGTCATGCAGGATGAGGTAATCTATTGTTCAGCTGCTTTTAGTGAAGGCAAATTTAATGGTTTTTCACTTTGCAGAAATCATGGAGCCAAATTTTTCAATAAAGCTCTATTCACTCCACCTGCAGCTCACATCACACACCACAACCACATCTGGCAACTCACTCATCAAATAACCAACATCTGGCAACCCTCTTAACCACAGCTTTTAGTGACTTTAATAACCATTGTTGGCGCCAAAATAACCGAAAACCTAACTAGTGTTACTGATATAAAATTAAAATAATTTATTTACAAATTTTAAGAATCTCATTTATTTTCTTTATTTATTTTCACATCAACAGTGACTTACCACAGTTTCACTGGCAGAAACTATGACTACCAGTGCATTTGAATGGTCCTTCTCCCTCACATTTAGACAGTTTGCCTGTAAATCTACATCAGACTAAGAGTGAAAGCCCATGAACCACCTGTCTTCTAGTTCTTTCTGTGTCTAATAAACTGAAATGGGCACTTGTAACTGCTTCCTGTTTCTGCGTCTCACTTCCTCTCCCACAACGAAGTAAGAAACACAATCTCTGCCTTACATTTGACCACACAACTAAAATTAAACCACTAGGAATCATTCAGAATTATTCTGAAATAAGTTAAGTACCACTATGTTATTAACATATTGGTCAGACTGCACAATAATTTTGTTAAAATAGCATATTTTGCATTGGTTAAGTATGATTAAAATCGCTACAAGTGCTGTTTTTATTGCCGCTGCCAAAACAGCATTGTTGCCATGGCCATAAGTGGAGCCTGGTTTGAGTGATGCCATGCCATGGTTTCCACAGTAACTGAGCGCTCTGTGATTGGACGAAAGCAAGACAGGATGGAATGTCAGATTCTGAAAGAAGAAGTCATTGAGTTCATAATATGGACAAACATGGAACTGAGAAATGAGAAGTTTTTCCTCTTAAAAAAAGGTATGTACAAGTGGATGCATGTCACACTTTGTTTTTGGTGCACTGGCAACCCTACAAAAAATAACTATACTAATACTATACTTACTATTTCTGCAGTATGCAAAGTGTGCACCAGACTTATTACAGATAATTAAAACAAAAACAAACAAACAAAAAAAATGAAATAACTTAAAATAAAATAAACTTTAACATAAAATATCTTTAAATAAAAAATGTCATTTCAGGTAGCTTGTTAGCAATTATTCTTACATATATTTCTTACATATTTTATTTATTATATTTAAATATATGAAATATATTTATTTTAGTCTAACATGATGTACTAAAATAACAACAACAAAAAAATACTAAAAACAGACTTTTTTAAAATAAATAAATAAAACTTCCAAAAATAAGAAAAAAACACAAAATTACACACATCAATTAAATTTATAGTAAAAAACAAACAAACAAAAAAAAAAAAAAATATATATATATATATATATATATATATATATATATATATATATAAAAATTATTATATAAATATAATATAAATACTTATAGAAATTTAATAAAAATATTAAAATTAAAAATATTAAAATCACTATTATTAAATATTAAAACAATATGTACAGTATACACACATATTATGTAAACAAAAACTTTATTTTGGATGTCATTAATTGTGATTAATCATGATTAATCATGATTAATTGTTTAACAGCACTAATATAAATGTGCAGTAAACAACAAAGCACACTGCATGGAATCCTGTCTCCCATAATGCAATGCATCTCTAGATCTCTATTTTTACGCATCATGAAAGCTGACTAATAAAATTTAAAAATATATTTGCACAAAATGCAATCAAAAATGCTAAATAATCATAATTTTTCAATAATATTTCAAGAAGGAAACTGGACGCCACTCACGTGCAACGTGACCAGGTCATGTGACAGCAATGTTACCACACTACCATACTGCATACTGTTTCACATGCTATTTTTGTTATAAAGAAGGATGTACAGAGTACATACTGCACAGTATTTAACAAGAAGCTGGCATTTTGCACAACAAATGTCTATTTAAATTCTTGAAGCCCAGCACTAGGGCAAAGGCGATTGACATTATGATAAACCAATCAGAAGCAGCTTGAGAATAGAATGTGGGTTCACAGCCAAAGAGAGGAACTGACAGCTTTATCAGAGTTTCCCAGAGTTTCTCAACTCACAAAGCTGCTATTCATACACACTGCTCACGTGTGTCGTCAGAAAGATCAAATTGCGCTATCAACCTGAGCGAATCGGTTTATAACGCTGCCAGCAGACGAGCTCAATCATTGGCAATAAAACAAACTTTCAACAGCAGATCGCTGATATATACCATGGTACTGAATGCATGCTACATTTGCATTAAAAGTTGCTAATTTATTTGATCAGAAATATAGTAAAAATTCTGAAATATTATTACAATTTAAATCAATAATTTTTATTTCAAAATATGTTTTAAAATGTAATTTATTCATGTGATGCAATGCTGGATTTTCAGAATCATTTCTCAAGTCTACAATGTCACATGATTCTGATATGCTGAGAAGTAATTAGGGGCCAACACTGAAAGTGCGTAGGCATATATTGCATCCGTTGGCGTTTTTTCTTCTTCTTCCATTTCTTCTGCTCGAGTCTATGGTAACCCACTGAACCGCTTGCGGGAAAGTTGTGAAATTTGGCACATCGATAGAGGACAGTCTCATCATTAACCATAGCACATTTGAAGTCTCTTACTCAAACTCACTCATGTTTATGCTAATAACAAAACAAAAAAAATGTCCTCTCGAATGAACACCAAAATTAAAAAATTGTAATTTTAATTGTTTGAAAAACCTACTTTTTCACACTTGTTCTAGACAGTTTGTCTGATTTCCACCAAAATTGGCTCAGATCATCTTCAGACCATGCTGGCAAAAAGTTATGGAATTCAAGTCAATCCGTTCTCGAATAAAGAACGAATTCTACAAAAAAGCACGCAAAAATGGATGTGAGGCTATATTTCTGCAAAGTTTTGGCGTATTGAAACCAAACTTGGTGTGTGTTATAACTAGGGCTGTGTTCGATGTATCGATACGTCGATGTATCGTCACAGAGATTTTACGATACAAGTATCGATACAACTGTCTCTGTATCGATATTGTGGCACGTACATAGCAGTGGACCACGCTTAATTTGAATACAAGAACAGAGTTTAAAACGGAGTAGAAAAGTGCAAGCGGTTTGTAAAAGATAATGAATAGGGCATAATATATAGGCTCCAACAAGGTTTAATCTGTCTGCAGAGGAACACATCCGGGGTTGCCCGATATAAAGAGACGTAATCCCCGAAACTGATCTGCTAAGTGTGTTACTTGTCTTTGTCAACCTGGCAACCATGTGTACGCGCTTTCTCTCCAATGTGGATAAACATGCTGAAAACACCGGTTAGCTTGCAGTTTAGCGATCTCAGTTTTAATATTCTGAATGTAATTTATCAAGTGCTAATTTCTAAGAGAGAGAGAGGCAGAGGCTGTGTATGCATGAATTACCACAGTTTTGCCATGTTTCTTTATTTACAGTGAAGCTATTGCTTTAGAAATGTTACCAGCTCCAGTGAAGACTGTGCATTAGTTTAGAACTCTTCTAATTTTTGTTTATTTTTTAAATGTAGAGAGTGTGATGATTTGTGTATTGGTAACCTACCAGCAATGTAAAGACGATTTTAAAAAATATATATATTAGAATGAGTACATTACAATATAAATGTATTAGAATGAGTACATTACTTATGGGCTTAAAAACAAGATGCAAACAATTAAAATACTGTACCTGATTGGGAGTGCTCAATGTAAACATGAAACACATGCTGTTACTTATTTTGCACTGTGGTACAGTTATGGAGGCCCTTCATAATGCAGAGGTCAACTGCCAATTCTGCCAAGAGTTAGCAATGGCCCTAGTATGCAGTGTTTTCCTAAATTCTTTTGGTGAAATTCAGTGCAGTCCTGTATCGTGTTACGTATCGTATCGTGGCCTCTGTATCGGGATACGTATCGTATCGTGACTTTGCTGGTGATACACAGCCCTAGTTATAACAACCATGACCTGAGGCTACCTGCAGTGTTTAGGCGCTGTGCCACCTAGTGGTCAGGAGATATGAAAAATGGCTATTTTAGCTTCTGAATGGTTTGGCACAAAATCACAAAACTGGTCTCTTGAGATTCGGTTCCGAGTCAGCCCCTCCCATGTCAGCCATTTTGGGCATTGGCCATTTTAAATTATGTACTAAAATTATATATTTTATGAACGCATTGATGTATAGTTACAAAACTTGGTATGAGTCATCAGCACAATGCCCTGAAGGAGCCTGAGAAGTTTTGAGCAAGCTCCACCTAGTGGTAAAATCAAATATTGACGTTTATAATTTTGGGTGTGGTCGACTTATTTTCACGGGAGTCACATTTTTAGACTCCTGAATCCTTGGCGAATCCAGTGATACCAAACATGCCAGGTTTTGACTTATGGTTTATGCAACGATGCATTTTAGCGCTTTTTTATACATTTGCCAATATCTTAGAAACCGTTATCCGATCAACACGAAACCACCGTAGGAAATTCTGAAACACAGCGTGCCGGCTAATAGCCAATGCCCAATTGCCAAAATTTTGATATTAAGTGGCATAAAAATGCAAACAAAGTCAGCCATCTGTATTTTCTTTTCCTTATTTATATATAAAAATGTCTTTAACTCCAAAACAAAATGGGATATTTTCACCAAATTTAACACACATATGTATGGGCACACTCTAATGACACATACAAAATTAGGTGGGATTGTGCCTCTTGGTGGTGCTATAATTGAACAAAACATGAAACTGTCATGGACTACAACAGAGTGTTATGATATAAAATGCTACATTTTTACCAATAAATTGGTGTACCATTACAAAACTTTTGTCTAAACTCACCTTAAAATGGCTTCAATTACTTATTGCTTCACTTGGTCTGATGCTTCCCTTGCCTAGTGCTTGGCCCTGCAATCACTGCTTGTAGTTATATTTTGAAATAGAAACTGTAACCTTGTAATGTCTTTACTGTCACTTTTGTTCCATTTATTGCATTTCTGTTATGTTCTGTTAGTGGAACAACTCTGATTATAGATTTGCGTGCTAATCTCAGTCAGTCGTGAGTTCAAGATACTTTGCTTAATTCGAAACAGCGATGCACATTTTCTCACCTTTGCATATATAAGAAGCAGCGCTCGCACTGCACACAAATATTTATTTAGCAACCTCAAGGGTCGCTAGGCAACAGCGAAGGAAGAAGGAAACACCAAAATGATTTTGACTGCTACAAACACATCATTGATAATGGAGCTTCAAAATGTGTTATGCAAATGCGATATGCACACACACAAGAAAAGATCAAGTCCTATGAGACATTCTGGTGGCTGAGTACCAAGACTATTTTTACAGAAGAAGTAAACATTTATTTCCGTAGATCTCAACAGAGCCTTAAAGGAATGATTTGTGAGTGAATCACATGATTCATTGAAAAGACTCGATTCAAAAGAACGATTAATTTACAAATCAAATATGGCTTCTTCTCTCAGGAATCTGCATATTTGTCAACAAAATATTTAAAACAACTGTCTTTATTTTCTGCTCTAAGTCAAGTTGAAAAACCAGAGAAGCGTAACAACAGTTGTAAAACACATATGTTATCTACAGGAGTCACACTGTCGTGGTTTTATTAGAGGCTTTGCAACTGCATGCGGCGCTTAGACGCAAATTACGGTAATTTGTCTCATCTGTCATTTTAAACAAACACATTTGTGAGGTGCCACTGTTCAGGTAATTTCAACAGGTAAATACCCTCTGAAACGTATACTCACATGTTTAAGGAAGTCAGGAGTCTAAAATGTCCTGTCAAAAAGCCCCACAAGCAAATTTGTGGACAAACAAGTCTAATGTTAGGCTAAATGTTATCACAGACAGAACAGCAGTAATAGCTGAGCATTAGATGGAATATATGCAGTATTCAAAGCTGAAACTCACAATTAAAGGGACAGTCCCTCAAAACTGAAAATTCACCTCAGACTTCATTTACTTACTAATGTGTTTGTTTCTTACATAGAACACAGAAGGTGACATTTTATAGAATGTTCTTGCAACTCTTAAAATATAATGTGAGTGGATGGGGACTGGTATTATTGTGGTCCAAAAAAGACAAAAAAGCTAAATAAAAGTACCCTAAATGTACATACAACTCACACATGTCCTTAAATGACTCAAAAAAACAAGATTTATTGATGTTTTACTTTATTGACATCAAATCAAAGTGATTTACCTTCAGATATTATATTTGAACATTACCTCAAATGAGATTCTCAGCAAATACCGACTTATTTTATTTTAGTGCTATTAAATAATTGTGATTTTGTTTACATAATATATGTGTGTATACTGTGTACATTTATTATGTATGTATGTATATATATATATATATATATATATATATATATATATATAAACATTTATATTCATATAACTGGCATTATATATACATATTTTTAATATATAAACATATCTTACTTAAATATATAGATGCACAGTACACACACATATATTATGTAAACAAAAACTTTTATTTTGGATGCGATTAACCATTAAACAGCCCTATTTTATTTAAATACAAAATCTAACTCTAACTTACTAAAACCTAAAAAATATGAATAAATACTATAGTAAATACTAAAAGGACACTGCATTGTATTAAAACAGATGCACAAACATTCTTCAAAACATCCCCTTTAAAAAAAATAAAAAAAATAAAAAATTACATGATTTTCAAATGACATCACTGTAAAAAACAATTTATTGAGTCAACTTAAAATAATTTGTTACCTGGCTGCCTTAAAATTTGAAGTTCAGTCAACTTGAAATGTTACATTTTACTAAGTGACAACTTTAGTTCAATATTTAAGTTGATTCAACTTACATTTTTGAGGCAGCCGAGTAACAAACAGCTGTTAAGTTTAACAAACAACTTTTTAGTTTAGTCAACTTGAATATCTAAGTTGTCACTTAGTACAACTTAACATTTCAACTTGAATAAACTTATTTGAGTTGACGGAACTTAAGATTTTCAGGCAGCAGGGTAACAAATTATTTTAAGTTGACTCAGCAAATTGTGTTTTTTGTTTTTACAGTGATGATTCAATTTTTGGATAAACAGTCCTTTTTATATACTAGATATACCAGATAAGACATCACCACAGTATGGACGTTTCTCATATCAGATGACCTACTTCAGGTGCACACTTCCCTCGTGAACACTCGCTGCTTCTAGCACAGCTCACAATGCATTATGGGAATGTGTCTAATTATTTCCCACTTTTGCTTGGTAATTTTCTCCTGTTCTCATTTAAAAACACACACACTATTTTTAAGCTGTCGGTATGGTCTCGCACACAAGACCTTCACACACATGCAGGAGGAAACATTTTGGCTCCAGTTACAGGGCAGAACGCGACCCCAGCAGCAGGACTCTGTGTGTGTGTGTGTGTGTGTGTGTGTGTGTGTGTTAGTGCACATTTGCTTGTCATTCCAGAGGCCGGTGGCCTGGGTTGGGCTCTGGTGTGTGTGTGTGTGTGTGTGTGTGTGTGTGTGTGTGTGTGTGTGTGTGTGTGTGTGTGTTTTTATGGAAGGGGAAGGCCTGTCCCAGTCTCCCAGTCTATTTACAGTTCGTGTTTTGCAGCAGGGAATCTTTTTATCTTTCGTCTTCAGAAACAATCGTCTGGGTTCAGCGGAAACTCAACATCCAGATGATGCAAACGTCCACCATACGGGACACATTTAACCTCCATGTGCACGTCTGACTGCACGTTTCACTGGTGTGCTGGATGTCTAACCCATCAGCATGTGGCTACAGTTAAACAACTTGATCGCTACACCAAACCTTTCTCACTTTAAAAATGAGAGTATAGTTCCTATCCATATCAGCCTAGAAAATCACAACTTTTCATTTTCTGTCTGTCTTAGTACATGATGTAACTACAGAAGATGTTTTAAATATGAAAAATATCGAAAAACTTTGGTCATTTTTGAACGAGATGCTAATGGTCTAATCCGATTCAATGATTTAAGCTAAGCTATGTTAAAAGTGCTACCGGCAGACCCAGAGATCGGCTGAACGGATTCAAAAACGGTAAAACTCATCTGTTTAACTCTAGGGGAGTTGGAAAGTGAGCCTATTAAGAGTGTTCCTTTAAAGGATTAGTTCACTTTCAGAATAAAAATGTACAGATAATGCACTCACCCCCTTGTCATCCAAGATGTTCATGCCTTTCATCAGTCGTAAAGAAATTATGTTTTTTGAGGAAAACATTTCAGGATTTCTTTCTATATAATGGACTTCTAATGTGCTCCCAAGTTTGAACTTCCAAAATGCAGTTTAAATCCAGCTTCAAAGGTCTCTAAACAATCCCAACCGAGGAAGAAGGGTCTTATCTTATCGTCTCATCTCTGTGATGCACATGCGTAGTCTGTGTAATCCAGGTCAATACAGTTAGGGTATGTTGAAAAACTCCAATCTCATTTTCGTCTTTAACATCAAAACATTCCCACAACGCTGTTTTACCTTTTTTTGTAAAGGGCGTTTGATATTCTTTGTATGTTCACTTTGTAAACACTAGGTTGGTACTTCTGCAGCGATGTAGGATGATTTTAGAGTTGGGGAAGAAAACAAGATGAGAGTTTTTCGACATACCCTAACTGTATTGACCCGGATCACACAGACTACGCATGTGCATCGCAGAGACAAGCGTTTGAGGTTAAAAAGTATATAAATTGTCAATTTGTTTTGAAAATAATCGATCGTTTCGCTAGATACTTCTTTCTTGGCTTGGGGGCACAATAGAAGTCCATTATATAGAAAGAAACTCTAAATGTTTTCTTCAAAAAACTATTTCTTTACGACTGAAGAAAGAAAGACATGAACATCTTAGGGGGTGAGTACATTATCTGTACATTTTGGTTATGAAAGTGAACTAATCCTTTAAGAGTCATATTTTTTTAAAGCTTTCCTACTCTGAAAAAAACTTGGTGTAGAATTTTTTACTTTTTACTCAAATATGTGCAATATCTATTTTAGATTACTTTTAGATTACTTTCTACATTACTGCAAAAAAATGTTACACTTTCAGAAACATATTTATTTATAAGCAACTTTTCCTATACTGGTGTAGGATTTATTTGAAACAAATTTCATATTTTTTAATGTAAAATATACTCCAATCTTTGTTTTATTTATAACTTTGATGTAATTTTTATAGTGTAAAACTTTCTTATCAATGAATTTTCTAAATAAAAATAAAAAGTCATTAAAATGTCATACTATAAATTCTAAATTCACTTTGACATTGACAAAAACTCTTCAAATTAACTTGCTCATACAAAACTGCAATTTAATAAAAATAAAAAAATGGTATCAAATATTATACAATTTTAAATATTAGTGCATATCAGTACATAATAACAAATATTAGCACAAAATGTAAATATTAATGCATCCCAACCTCCACTTCATTAAGCATTAAAAGTTGTTTATTATTAAAAGTTGTTATATATTATTTTTACTTGTAACAAAAATGACCAGAGTACACTTTACAGGAAAATATGATTAGAATTTTTCTACTTTAAAATTTCATATTTAATTCAGTGTGTTACCTGTTTAATAACATATATAATTTACTATCATTTTCTGAATAAAAATGGCTTCTTCAACAATTTTTTTTTGTATTTAAAGATGAAGCATGTAATTCCTGTGGCATTACTGCCACCAATCTAAATTGCAAAAACAGTGACTGTTTTCAAACTGGTTTCCCTGATTTCCATTGGTCGGACAAACAGATAGTCCCGCCCCCAAACTGAAACCATTGGTTAAATGAATGTATGGGGTTCTCAAACAAAGCAACATTCTGAAAGCACAGTTTAATGCTTTTTTATGCACAATTGTCTCCAGGAAAAAAAAAAAACACATTTCATCTTTGAATCTCAATAGCTAAAGTTGCTTAATTGTCTTATAATCTTAACTATAAGCAGTATAGCCAGTACTAAGCATACAGTGCACCAAATACAAGCACACACATACTCAAATTCAACTTAACTTACCCGTAACTGCTGCACTTTTAACATCGTCTCTCCTTTAATAGGGTCCATGACTCCCTAAAAGTGAACGGGCTGATATCCTCCGCTATTACAGTAGCCACACCCAAGCGGGACAGCTGAGACGTCCGATCAGTGTGTCCAAATGTGACTATGACAGATATGTGTATGCGTATGTGTGGGTGCGTGAACGTCCACCTTGCCTTATTCCCACACGACTGAGCTCTTTAGTTGGAACACTTACAGACATTTACATGCAAATAGAAGTGAAAGCCCTAAAGGTTCCAGCAAAGGTTATCAGTTATGTCATAAATGGCTTTCATTGTTTTATTTCCTGTTTCAAAGGAGAACAGAGATTTATGTCTATCATGTCATACACAGCTTTTCATGTACTACTATTATGATTATAATCTGACCTTGCTATTGTTTTGGGTTTAACTTTGCTAAAAGGTTTATCCATAGGTTAACATACACAAAAAATGCCAAAAGATACATTTTATGGTTAATGTTAGGGGATCAGAGAGCGTAATTTTCCAGACATTCAACTCAACAGGAAGCAGTGTTGTTTTAGAATAGTATTTATCAATATATCAATATATATATCTGAATTCATATTTTAATTTTAGGATTTTTTATGTGCTTTTGTGATCCTTATTAGTTAAAAATATAAATAAATATGTATTAAATATATATGTATTATATTATATTACTATTTAGCTTTAATTAATTTTTCATTCAATTTTAGTATTAACAGCACTGTAGGAAATCCTCATATAGATATAATAGATATTCCTGTACATATTATTCTAACTTCCTTCATTAGGTGCATTTTTTGGGTTACTGTCAGTGTTGCTTTATTTTTTCTGTGTTGCTGTTTACATTAAACAGGTTTATATGAGTGTCAACATAGCAACAACCTGGAAACTATCCAAAGCCACTTAGCATCACTGCGGCATCCTTCACACCACTCAGAAATTGAAAAATATAGTTATGATACTGACTCAAAATGCTGAAAAATTGAGTAACATCCTATTTGACTGTTTCTGCAGGGAGCTTCTTAAACGTGCTGCAGTTATGAAATGCGCTTCTTACTCTTCGTCTCTTTCTCTGAAACAATCACATGTTTTGCCACACTTGACTTCCTCTCTGAATGGACGCGTTTGTGAGCTTTCCAGGCGGAGAGGCTCATACACACACAAGCTCTCCTCAGGAACGTCACAAAGCTCTTGTTTTCTTACTCAAGAGCTTGTTCTTGAAATTAAAGCATACTTGGGTTCTCGGATTTGCACTAATACGATCTAATACACCATTTAACATTTTTCCTGCTTTTATTATTGTTTTGATTATCCAATTTAGGATATTTGTAAAAATCCAATAAATGTAAAATGTGTTTAGAGGGAAAGAGAGTAGAGAGCAATGGAAAAGTGGGCTACTGTTGCGTCTAGACTAATAAATGCTATAAATGGACCGAGATAAACATTGTGAGAGACAGATTCATGATAGACAGAACTATAGATAAAACAACAAAAGAGTGATAGAACTATACTAAGAACAGAACAATAGGCAGACATATAAAAAGACAAATAGAGTGACAGAGTGACAGATAGAACAACAGATGAATGACAGATAGAAAGATAGATAAAGCAACAAAACGATAGATGGAACAATAGTTAGAAAAGTAGACAGAGCAACAGTATGATAGATAAAGCTATAGATAGACAGAATGATAGAGTGGCAAAATGATTGATAGAACAGACATAGCAACAGAGTGATAGAGCAACAGAATGTCAGATCAATAGATAGAACAATACAGTGACAGAACGACAGACAGAACAGCAGACAGACTAACAGAGCAACAAACTAATAGATGGAATGATAGACAGAGTCACAGAATGACAGAATGATAGATAGAACAGATAGAGCGACAGAATGATAGATAGAACAACAGACAGATAGAACAACAGATAGAACAATAGACAGAGCAACAAAATGATAAACAGAACAACAGATCGAGCGACAGAATGATATATAGAACAACAGACAGATAGAACGACAGAAAGAGCAAAAGAATGATAGATAGAGCAATAGATTGACAGATAGTATGATAGATAGAACAACAGATAGAGCGACAGAATGATAGATAGAACAATAGTTAGAACGATAGAGCAACAGAATGGTAATAAAGCAACAGAGTGACAGATAGAATGATAGATAGAACAACAACAGATAGAGCGACAGAATGATAGACAGAACAACAGACATGTAGAACAATAGATAGAACGATAGACAGAGCAACAGAATGATAGACAGAACAACAGACAGATAGAACGACAGATAGAATGATTGAAAGAGCAAAAGAATGATAGAGAAATAAAACGACAGATAGAATGGTAGATAGAACAACAGATAGAACGACAGAATGATAGACAGAACGATAGATAGAGCAACAGAATGATAATAAAGCAACAGAATGACAGAATGATAGATAGAACAACAAAAGATAGAGCAACAGAATGATAGAACAACAGACAGATAGAACAACAGAATGATAGATAGAACAAGACAGAGCAACAGAATGATTGACAGAACAGATAGAGCGACAGAATGATAGAGCAATAGAATGACAGACAGATAGAACAACACATAGAGTGACAAAATGATAGACAGAACAATAGATAGAACGATAGACAGCAACAGAATGATAGACAGAACAACAGATAGAGCGACAGAATGATAGATAAAACAACAGACAGAGCGACAGAATGATAGACAGAACAACAGATAGAGCGACAGAATGATAGACAGAACAATAGATAGAGCGACAGAATGATAGACAGAACAACAGATAGAGCGACAGAATGATAGACAGAACAACAGACAGAGCAACAGAATGATAGACAGAACAACAGACAGAGCAACAGAATGATAGATAGAACAACAGACAGATAGAACAATAGACAGAACTATAGACAGCAACAGAATAATAGATAGAGAAATAGAATGACAGATAGAATGATAGATAGATCAACAGCGAAAGAATGACAGACAGAAGAACAGACAGACAGACAGAACAATAGATAGAGCAACAAAACAATAAATAGAATTACAGACAGAGCAACAGAATGATAGATCTAACAAAAGACAGAGCAACAGAATGACAGATAAAATAATAGACAGAACATCAGAAAGAGCGACAGAAGGATAGACAGAACGGCAGATGCTCATAAACCCGAAGAGGTTGTTTCACAAAACTGCACATAGTATAATCTTGTGATAAATAACAAAGCAGCATTCCAAGGGGATGATGTCATTAGAAAGTGCCACTGTGTATCGGAGATGATGTCATCAACCGGTGCCAAAAGGACGACGCATGATTCATGTTTACTGCTACAGAGAGAGATGAAAACGGTCATTATGTGTGGTTGGAGGTGTATTGTTTCTCAGTACCACATTCTTCAGCAGCGCTCAACCTATAATACGGCCTACAAAGAGTCCGACAGCTAAACCCTCCTCTGCTGCAAAAGACTGTGAGTCATTCAGGGCCTCACGCAACTTCACAATGAGTGAAACTGAGGCAGATTGTCACAAATTCAGTGCAACAGTGCTTCTCCTGAGGATGTACGACATCACTTCCTGTCATGCCACTTCCTTCCGCTAGCATGACTACTAACCACAGAGAAATCATGAACTGTGTGCAAGTACAGAGATACGAGGCCTCAAAGATACAGAGACCCAAAAAATGGCTTCTACACCATGTTTTTCAGTGTCAATGAATCACACATGGCCATATGTGAGGCTTCTTATCTTCGCGAGTGTTTCGCAAAAAGAAAGAGCAGAGCGGTGCTTTTATTCTCACTAGTGTAAGCATTCTGACACGAGAATGAACTGTGTGTGATTATTTGCTATGACGTCATTGCTAAAGCATGACTGCTTTAGCGTTCACCTTCCACACACAGTCTTCACCTCCAACATATCTATCTTTCCCTTTTAACATTCCTGCTTCTCCTCAGGACGAGCCCATCCCCCTCGATGGATTTAACCGTACGCTAATCATTCTTCATACGCTGAAGAGATTGAGGACATACACTCCATATATCTCTCACACATACACACACACACATGCACACCCACAGGGACTGTAAAGTAGGATGGAGATACAGTAGAACCTTTCTTCATTATAGAGCCACTGCAGGACGACACACTCAAGGGTAAAAGGAGGGAGAAGAGATTTAAAGGCACAGTGTGCAATTTAAATAATTGATTTTTTTTTCTTAAATATTTTACACTTGAATAGTACAATAGTAATATTATTCTTTAGAATTTTAAAATAAATTATTTCAGTAATTATCAGAATTATTATTGTTGAAGTACATATTTTAGTATTTATATACACTACAGTAAGTTTTAATGTTTTTTAAAGAATATTTATTTGATCCAAAGTACAGTAAAATCTTAAATATTTTAACTATTTAAAAGAACTGTTTTCTATTTGAATACATTTTAACATTTAATTTATTTCTGTGATCAAAGCTAGATTTTCAGAATCTTAACTCCAGTCTTCAGTGTCACATGATCCTTCAGAAATCATTCTACAATGCTGATTTGCTGTCCAAGCTATTTTTTTTATTATTACCAATATTTAAAACAGTTAAAAAAAATGTTCAGGATTCTTGAATGAATAGAAGGATCCAAAGATCAGCATTTATGTGAAATAAAAAGCTTCTGTAGCATTATACATTAACATTCAAAAGCTTGGAGTCAGTATATTTTTTATTTTCTTTTTTGGAAAAGAAATTATAGAAAATTAATACAATTTTTTAAGGATGTTTTAGCATGAATCATGTGATTAGACTAATGATGCTTTGAAATCACAGGAATAAATTACATTATAAATATATGCAAATAGAAAACAATTATTTTAAATAGCTAAACGATTTCAATATTTTACTGTTTTGCTGTACTCTGGATCAAATAAATGCAGGCTTGGTGAGCAGAAGAGAAAAAAAACATGAAAAATCTTACTGTGCAAAAACTTTTGACTGGTAGTATATAATATTTTATTTATAAAATGTTTATATTATAATATATATTTTATAGAATAGCCCTATTACACAGGAAACCTACACTTTTTAAAATAAAATAAAATAAAATAAAATTAAATTAAATTAAATTAAATTAAATTAAATTAAATTAAATTTCATCCCAAATTTCACCCAAAAATGACACTTTAGTGATAATTTACTCAACCTAATTCTTAACTTTATCTGATGTTGAACACAAAAAGATGTTTTCCAAAATGTTCATGCTACTCTTTTTTTCTGTACAACTAAAATAAATAGGGATTGCATTCGTGTTTCATCTTCAAAAATTACCTAGGTTTGACTTTAATTTTAAATATTTACATCACAAGTGAGAATATTTTATGTTTAAATCACTTAGCACACAGATGTCAAACATTGTGTGATGTGTTTTGATGCACGATATTTAAATTTAAAACAAGTGCAAATGAGATTGTCCTTTTTTTCTATGTAAATACTCAAAATATCAGTCACTTCCTCACACAAAGATACTGTATGACTTCAGAAGACATCATTCAGAAGTCATTTTGTAGTTCAACAACTCCAGTTCCCATTCACTTTCATTTTATGGAAATAGTTATTCAGCACAATAGTAAATGCTAAGCATTTTCTGAAGGATTTAGTGAACTGGTATGGTCACACTGCATTCTGTTGTGGTTTGTTTGGTAAGAAAAACTAGTTATGCAACACACGCACACGCACACAACAATCTAATAAGTGAAATTACAGGGTATGGATTGCCATTTTGCGGCTGTAACAAGCAAGAAAGAGCTAATAACATTCCAACAGCGTTCCAGCTTTTTGTAACCAAGTAGCCAATTACATTCAAGCATTCCTCACTGTCTTTCTACCACTTGTTTTTACTCCTCAGTATGAATCGACTCCCTGCTGATTCACAGAGTCAACAGCAGCGAATCAGCAGGGATGATCCTCTGAATCACTGAGATTAAATAATCAGCATGGATAAATCATTGGATCCGATTCTCCTACAACAGAGACTGTGGAGATGAAGCCCGGCGTGAGTCGCTCGCACACGTCTGAAGCCAAAAGAAGAGGAACGAATCAAACAGAATGAGAAAAAGAGGAGGAAAAATAAGGCAAATACAAGACTGAATTAGGAAAGAGCTCACCTGCTACAGCGACAAGGAAACTAAAGACAATGAGAAACTAGCTGTTGAAATGATAACATGTCATTAGCCGCGCGCGTGTGTTTATACAAGCAGGAAAGAGAAAATTTGGTCATTATGAGATTTTATCAGGCTTTCACTGAGCGTCCAGTAACACAACAGTCACATGGTGTCTATGTTTACAGTACAGTGTTCAGAATGGAACATTAGTGTGCTATATATACTATTTTTATATAAAACAGTAAGTTGCTGTGACTTGTTGCATGCAAGTGGTGTCAAGTTGCATGCACAGTCCAGAGTTACTTTGTATTGCATTTTCGCATTAAAATCTGGTAACTTTTGTCAGACGGATTAAATAATGAGCAAGTAAAAGTGTTAAACATCGCAGCTGAAGTTACTAATGATTCATTCACACTGGAAACGGAAGCTCAAAGGACATGCATTATGGAATATAGTATTCTGTGCAGCATATCTTGCATATTTTGTTGTGTTTTTGTTTTTTATTATTTATTTATTTGTAATTTTTTTTTTCAGTTTTAGTAAATACCAGAACATTCAAGGACTTTTCAAGCATTACTTTTTTGATTTTCAAGCACTTCAATCAGAGATCTTGTCTTTCAAATTCTAAAAAAAGACAGATAAAAAAATATGCTAATAAAAATAAAGTTAAGCACATGCAAAGTATTACTACTAAAGTATTACATAGTATACTACACTTTTACTTTTTCTGTCACTGGTAAAACCACGGTTAATTTTCTTAAGCGATCTGTGTGTGTGTATACTTTCTCTTTTTTCTGTTTTGTTTTTATATCTGTACTGACTTACATTTTTGATGTTTTCTACTGCTTAATAAAAAAATAAAAATAAAAATTTGTAAAATCACTCCGAAATCCTGATCTGAAACAAATGATTTGCCATACACCCGCCGAAGTCGTGAATTGAATCAAATGATTTGCAATCCGCGCTCCAAAGTTCCAATCTAAAGCAAAAGATTCACAAACCTGCTCCAAAGTTCTGATCTACATCAAATGATTTGCAATTTGCAATCCACGCACCGCAGTCCCAATCTGAATAATCTTGAATCATTTGATCGCGTATTGCAAATCATTTAATTTGAATCATTCAATTTTGAGAAATGATTCACAAACCCGTTCTGATCTAAATCAAATGATTTGCGATATGTGCTCTGAAGTCCCGATCTAAATCAAACTGCAAAACGCTAAATTCAGATCTAAATCAAATGATTTGTGATACATGATTAGATTGGAGCACTTCAAAACAGTGAATCATTTTGCAACGCAATGGTTTAATTGATTCTGAGTTTCGAAAAGCTCAGTTTTACACATCTAGCTTTTTAAAATTGTTAAAAGCGATACTGAAATTTGAAAATGAATGGCTCTTTTAATTAATCTGACTAGTGAATCGTTCAAAATGAATTGCTCAGAGTCATGTAAATGACTCAATTGATTTGGTTCATCTGTTCCTCTTCTGGCATCTTCAGCCATTACTACAGGTTTAGCTCGCTAGTTTTATAACATTAACTGAAATAAGATGAAAAAGTAATGTTTTTTGAACTGTGTGAATTTTGTGTGAAAAGATATGTGCTTATTTCATAAATACATTGTCTTTCAACAATACAAGCACTTTTCAAGTACCTCTTCAGGAATATTGCCATTTTCAAGGGTTTTCCAGGCCTTAAATTTCAAAATGTCTAATTCAAGTACTTGGGTTCACCTTGTATGAACCCTGGTTTTAGTAACTTTAGTACTTTTCAGTTTGCTGCCAAGACAACATTACTAATTTGCTTGAGTCTTTAAGTTTAGTTTTTCAATCTAATATTTATAGTTACTGAAAACGACTTCTAATAACAACTCTGGTCTCGTGCATACTAAAAAAGCACATACTGTGCCCAGTATCTCATATAGATTCGAGAGATAAGTATAGTCTGCATGGTATTCTATACATGGTCACACGCACAATAAATGCACAAACACATTAGCTAAATTTGTCATAAAATGCTTGCTACTCTTCCTATTGTTTGCCCTATTTATGTAGCAGAAGTCTTAAAAGTAGCTTCAGCTTGTCTCTTCTTGCACAGCATAAAGGATGTCGTTGGTTTTAAATTTGTGCTGATTTTTTAGAAAGGGTCATCACATGTTTCCTGAGGTTTAAACGATTAGGTTCAGTTTGCTGAATGGAGAAAACACAATAAACGAGACCAAGCAAAATAAAGAGTACAGTTTGCATGAGATTACCTGCAAAAGTCCCGTAGGTTTGTGTTTACTTGTTTGTATTGGTTTGTTGCCAGTGGGCATCCACAACATGGCAGACGGCAGCTTATGGTTGTGACGCATGATATTGGCCTCTTTGGTTACTTGGCTCTTGTGTGTGTGTGTGTGTGTGTGTGTGTGTGTGTGTGTGTGTGTGTGTGTGTGTGTGTGTGTGTGTGTGTGTGTGTGTGTCTGTGTGTGTGTGTGTGTGTGTGTGTATGAGTGTATGTGAGTCATGCATTAGTCAGTAAACGCACCGCTATATTTCCAGTATGCAACATATTCTTACAACCACCATTTCTAGATAAACATACTTTTTTTTTTCCAAAAGTAATTATAAATCCGACTCTAAATCTTCCTAAATCACCTTCCTAATCCGTGGTAAAATCACTGTAATGCTCAACCTTGAGTGTCTTTATCAGACTCTAGTTCTAGATTTTTTAATTCATGAAATACAGAACAATCACATTACGCAGCTCCAGCGCAGGTCACTGAGCCACTGTCATGCAGTCTATAAAAGCTGATCAATACAAACAAAGACTGTGAGGATTCAGTTAGCGATCAATCGGGCCCCTGGCATTTGGGGTCTCTCCGGCCTGACCTGCAAAAAGCCCATTAAATCACTCTTGAAACAAACATCCTTATGTATGTGTTCCTAAAACACTAATATTCAATACAATCAGCCATATTGGTGGCACTGGAGGTAAACAATGCCACTGAACGGAACAAAACCCACATATTTTGTTGATTATTGCTGCTGAAAATTGTCAGTTATTGTCATGTTTTGGGCTGTGCTAATTGACCAGACCAGGAACAACATTTGGAGTATAGACTGCCAAAAAGTTATAACAAGAAGAGTGCAAAAAACCCATCTGAGGAACAAAAGGCGTTTGTGGTTGGCCAAACTGAACCAGGATTTCCAGAGCAAGAATCTTGACAACATTCATGTTTGTTCTTATCATTTCCGGTCAGGTAGGTGAAATATTAGGCTAATATCTTAATTAATACTGCTCATTCGCACATCTGTTAACTTAAATATTGCACCCTTTCCTGCTTACTAAGTCCTTCTCTATGTGATTTAGCAGCTTCCACACTATTTTTAGACAGCAAAAATTAGCAGAACAACGAAAAATGCGATATGATACAGCTTAAAGTACCACATGCAGATGAAATTGTTTTACTCAGCTGTTACTGAGTCAGTTCTGTGAACTTCTATAGCTATCTTGTGTCATATATACATGGTTATTTATATGTATGTATGTATGCATCAAGAGCTCCTGTAAAACCACAACTAATTTCTTGTGTTTGCACACACTTGGCGAATAAAGCTCATTCTGATTCTGATTCTAGCATACACGTTTCACTTTTTGCTAATCGAAAGCACCCCTACAACAACTTCTGAAAGTGAACAGTATTGTTTAACTCTAGCAATACATAAAAGTGTCATTTTAACATTAGTGTAATAATTTTAACATCAGTTAAGGAAATGAATAATAAAAAGGAAAAATAAAACACTGTCTTCACTCTATGAATTCAACATGCACTGATTCTTATTTAAACTACAAAAGTTATTTATGCAAGAGCTGGCCCAAATATTGCAAGCTGTAGTGATATGCATATCGTGATGCATATTGTGCATTTGCAATATTTCGATAATTTCATTATATTGCACAGCCCAAACTTTAACCGTACAATCCATATTGCCAATATGGCCAGACATCCGGGTAACTGACCAAATTTAAACTAAAAAAGTATAAAAAGTAACTAAAAAAGACAGACTGTAGGTTGTCTTGAGAAAGCCTGACTATTATGCATAAAGTCCAGATTTGACATCTTACATTCACTCTGGCCAACATGCTATAATCTCTCATCTCAAAAAATAATTTGTCACAGAATCTGCTTCTCATGCCTACATTTGCATTGCATTGGACCGCAACACACAAGGTAGCGTGGCTGACATTTCCGCACCACAACCGCTATGGCCTAAAAATACCCTGAGGTGCATGGACAAGTACAACAGGCCCTAGAGATGCACAGGCACCAGTGTGACAACAAGCAACAGCAGATTGAAGAGGATGAAAATCTCTGTCATGAGGCCAAGATGGTTCACCATCAACACAAGAACACAAATAACCCATCTAAACATCTGCAATGATATCAAACCACTAGTATACACAAAAAGTGTGTATACTGGGGTCAGCAATGCATATGTGCAATTTAATTTCTAAAAAAAAAAAAACACATTATTTGGACATTCTAGTCTAGAATGCATATCTACAAATGTAAACTACATAAATATACAGCATAAATATAATAAATGTGCTTTTATTATAAATACTGTATTCAGATATAGTTATTGCTGTTTATTATATATAATAGGCTATTTATATGCGGATACTCCCTATATACATATACGTTATAAATATTCCTAGTATGCGATGCAGTTGCAGTTCACATGCACTGGCGTTCCCAAAGCGGCTTGGCTTTACGCACAGTGCCCGTGAACCCGTTATCAGAGTCAATGGCCGTGATAATCGACCCCTGTCGTGCTCGGTACAAACTCACCCATAGCTCGGTTCCCCAGCTCATGGTGTCCGCGCGTTCTTCGCGTAATAATCCACGATTCGTGCGTTCGGGTGCGTGTTGGTAGTCCAAACCACAGCAGCGGAACAGCGTCCGTGTTTCTCGCTCCTCGGCTTCTGCTCGAGTAAACGAGTGTGTGTGTTTGCGTGGGGGTGGGTGTGTGTCTCCGGAGGCTTCGCGCACTCTCTCTCTCTCTCGCTCTCTCTCTCTCTTTCTTTCTTCCTGATATAAGAAACGCGCCTAAAAAGCAGCGGTTCTGCACCCGCGTTTCCTCAAAATGGCACGGAGATGCAGAAGCATGATGTTCTAATATGCTTTCTCTGAGAGACAGACGCAGAGCTCGGCCACGCGCCTCGCTGCCCCGGTGACAGCTGCACTGGCGGGAGCGCGCACGCCGTAAAAGGGGTCGGAAAGGATCGGAAAAAAAATCGATAAGTGATGATAATTCACTCGCTGGACAGATGGCGAGCCTGTTCAAAACAATGAGAGCTGTTATTTAACAAGTTTTTATTTCTCATGGTCTCCCATGTTTCCTTTTGGGTGCTGAAAAGTGTTTTGTAGGCTATTTCATAAATATTTCAAAAAGAGTGACGTTATTATGATTATGTGACATATTCGCATTGGTATATATTATTAGTGGTAATTATGGATGGATTTGAAATATTTTAGGCAGGTGGATGGTAAAAAAAATCACATTGTACATTGTATTATAGGTTAAATTTGGGTAAAACAAAATTTCTAAATGTTTAGAATATCTATATTTACTGTATTTGCAATCGTCTGCAATGCACCGTCATAAACAATGATGAAAATGTAATTTTGGCAGGAACACGTGAATATACTGACAGCTGCAGATGCTTGTCGGAATTAAAAAAAACAAGCTTGCAACGCCATCTTGTGGACAGACGCCTTCAATGTTTTTCATACTCGAAATTCACAACCTTTGTAAACACTATACCCTAAAATCAATAAATTGTCCTTTTAGCTTACTCCTCTAAAGAAACATTTTAATTCATGTCTCTGAGATCATGCTGTTGTTTAAAGACCCGAAGTCCCAAGTTAAAGGACTACATGGTCAAATCAGTTTCTGAATTCAATAAATTACATACGAATTAATTTTAACATTGCCAAACTATATGAAATAAATTAATGAAGGCCTACTGACTTTTTATAAGTAATTGTTTGGCAGTGTCTCTATCCACCTTCTTCTTCAACACAAAAGAAAGCCTATGGGCGAGACTTCCGGTTCATTAGCCGCTATAAGGAAATAAGGGGAAGAATAACAACGTTCAGTAAAAGGTAGGCTATTGTTTGCACTACAAACCAGTGTGTTTATAATTAAGACAGTACACTTACCTAATAGACAGTACTTATAATAGCTGGACGTGGATGAGACGGAAGCCGGGTAGGCTACATAACATTTATAAACGACCGCGCCCGCTATTAGGCTACTGTAAAACAAAAAGGCTGGCTATTTGCACTTTTAGTGTAAATAGACACTCCGAAAAAGAAACAAGGTGGATAGCAGCATTTAGATTCATAGAATCAACTCTAGATGGCGACAAATAACCTTATAACTTTCTTTCCAGCTTAAACTATTATCCCGGGAAGCCTATTTCTGTTTCATACTTTGAATTCCACAGACAAAAACATGCAAAAAAATGCAAATTCTACCAGGGGAACCCTGCCAAAAAACTTATATTTTTTTAATGGAGGACCCCCCTCAAAACGTGATTGGGCTATTTTGGGCTAGTTTTGAGTAGCATTTGGACTTGGGACTTGTTGTGAAAACCTGGCAACCCTGAAGTCTAGAGTGTCATTCCTTTCCAGTTTCTTTCTTTCTTTACTTCTGTAAATAAGCAGTATGGCATGCTGGTCGATATCGCAAACTAGTATTTGTTATCATATTATTTTATTTTTACAATCATAAACACACCGTTTTTAGTGCAAATAATTTTAGCGCATTTTGTTAGTCCTATATAACGGCTAATGAATCAGAAGTTTGGCACATTCACAGAAAATAGCATACTTCTGCTTAGGAAAATAAGGCGAAAAGGTGTCGAGTTTACTGCTTATAGCCTAGCTGTTGATGCAATTTTTAGTTTTTAATGCAAACCAATAGTTTTTCATAATGACGCGGTTAGACTTTTTGTAGTGAAAATTTGTTCATACCTGTTTTGAAAATGTTATCAACACATAGTTTTATACAACCCATTTCCAAAAAAAAAATAAAAAAAAATTAAGTTGACCTTAAATGTTTTCTTAAATTGTTTAAACTGCTTCTTAAAGGTGTCAGGGATTAACATAAAAGGATAGTACACTTTTTTAGTCCAAGTTTTTCCAGTGCCACTGCAACTTGCTTCTTACAATATGAATTCACAGCAAGAATCAGTCCACAAATACTATATTTGAGAAGCTCCTACTAATGCTGTTTGTATACTTAATCAATACAATCCATAAATGCATACAGGTTACTTTGTAATTTAATGCACAAAAAATCTGTGTCATGTGCATGATGTACACTGCTTCAAAAATATACATTGGATCTTTGCACAACAAACAACACAGCGTGTATTTTTGTTTTTTTGGATGCACATTATAGATTGAATTAACAACTTAACATGTTGGAAAATGTTTAGATTTACATTTAAATGATCTCTGTAGAGACTTGCAAGAAACCTCATGAATGTTTTTTTCCCTAACAAAACACATTTACAACACATTTACATGTCTGTGTTTGCATTGCAAAGGTTTTAACAAACACGGAGAAAATGAGTTTCAATGAGGTACTAAATATAGAAGCTTTTTCATGGTAAATGAACAGACAAAACTGTTAGGACAAGTTTTTTGTTATTAATTACCGAAAATAATGAACTGTAAAAAATAAATAAATAAATATAAAATTGCCACACAGTGCCATCTGTGTTTGAGTCTAGTTCTGCACCTGGGTTAAGTCCTTGTTTCATTAGTTACTATAGTTCATTGATTCATTGTTTAGTCTCACCTGTTCCGTGTTTTCTCCCTCAGTAGCCAGTGCAGTTTCTGCAGCAACAGATGCAGGTGAACAGCTATCCACTTTAATTACAATAGTGATAGGCCTATATTTACCACCGCAAATTCCACTTAACTGTAGGAGTCTCTAAAATTGCAAAAATCCTAAAGACTTTGATTCGCTGGATTGGGTATTTTATTAAGGTTGGAGCTAAATTCTACTGGACAGGATGAAAGCCCACTGAATAGAAATAAAAAAGTTAATTGCAAGTTTACATTCAGACTTTTTTTCTCAGAATTGCATCATATAATGTTGCAATTCTTTTTTTCTCAGAACTCTGAGATATAAACGCAAAATTGCGAGTTATAAAGTCAAGATTGCTAGACACAAAGTCAGAATTGCAGTATAAAAAAACTCACAACTGCGAGAAATAAAGTCAGAATTGCGAGATATAAACTTTTTTTTTCTAGCAATTTTCTAGACTTTGTATCTCACAATTCTGACTTTTTTTCTCAGAATTATAAAGTCTATTTCTGAGGAGAAAAAAAGAATGATATGTTCACAGAATTTACAATTTATATCTCGCAATTCTGACTTAATAACTTTGAACAATTTCGAGTTTATATCATGCAATTGCAAACTTTATTTTTTCAGAATTGTGAGTTTATATCACACAATTCTGACTTAATTTCTCAGAAGTGTGGGTTTATATCTTGCAATAGTGAGTTTATATCTCACAATTCTGAGAAAAAAAATTGAATAGCAAGTTTGTATCTGAGAAAAAAAATATGTCAGAATAACCTTTTTTTTAATTCAGTGGCAAAATTGGTTTTCATTGGACAGTGTTTGACACTCCAGAATATAAAATGAAAGCTGATGCGTTGATTTTAAATATGTTCTTTTTGGACTTTTTAGTTTTTTAACTAATAGAGAAAGGTGACAAATATCCACCTTACTTTTCATTTTTAGTAAGAGTGGATGTGGCCGTTTGTAACTTCCGGTGTCATTTACTTCTAGTTATAATTTTATTGTTATCATATTATTTTATTACTCTAATCATAAACACACTGCACTCTTTAAAATAAAGATGCTTTAAAAGGTTCTTCACAGCAATGCCATAGAAGAACTATTTTTGGTTCCACAAAGAACCATTCAGTCAAAGGTTAATTAAAGAACCATCTTTTTCTTACCTTTTTATAATCTGAAGAACCTTCTTTCACCACAAAGAAGATATTAAAGTTTTTTTTTGAGACAAAAAAGGTTCTTCTATGGCATCGTGAATCACCTTTATTTTTAAGAGTGTGTTTACTGCATTTTGTTATTTCTCTAGAATCTGAAGTTGTGCACATTCAAAGAAAATAGCTACTTCCAAGCCAAATAAGGTATTTTATTATGATGAAAAAAAATTGTATATATGTTTACATAGTCATATTTACATGCTAAATCTATTATTAGGTAAGTTTTGTATACACAAATCTAAATAGTTAGAAAGGATGCAATATCTCTTGCTTCAAGGGTGACATAAGAGTTTATTTTGAAATTTTACAAGGGCTTTCGAGCCAAAAAGCAACCAGAACTAAATTCCTCCTTTTTATTTTGATGTAACCTATACCTTTCCTGTTATTATTATTTTTTTCTTTCCTTGTCCCTCATAATAATCATGAGAATGTCCTGTCTGTAGTGTTCTCTTATTTAACAGTTTTGTCCTGAATGTTAAATGTTCAGCATAAATTTTAACAAAAAATTGAAAATAATAAATAAGGTGAATAGCTGTCAGGTGTTTACAGCTTGTTGGTGCAATTTTCAGTTTTGAATGCAAACTAATCGTTTTTCATAATGATACCAGTGGACTTTTTTGTAGCCAAAAACAATACACAGTAATGTTTTATTTTCATGACATTATTTCATTGTTTTATTTATTAAATTAATATACATGGTGCTAACAAACAGTGCAAAAAGCCTAGTTACACATTTTGTACTGCAATTGTTTGTACATGTTTGTTTAAAAAATGTCACAACGGTTTTTATACAACCCAATTTCCAAGAAAGTTTCCAGGAAAACAAAACAAATCTCTGATCTGTTAGAAAATGTGTGATCTGCTAATTTTCCCTAACCTTTATTTAACTACCAAATGTTTAAAGAAGTGCTCTCCAGTGACCAAAATTTTTATTTATTTAAACACTCTTTGTAAAGACTTACAAAAACATCTTGAATGTTTTCCTACTTAGCAATGCACATTTACAACACATTTACATGGCTATGTTTGCATTGCAAAAGCTTTAATGAACATGGAGAATGTGACTTTAAATGTGACTTTTAAATACTGAATGTCTCCTTGAGTCCAGAAGATTTTTATCTAAAATGAATATAAAACTGTTAAGATATATATATTTTTATTATTGTTTTGACTGCAGTATGGCTGACTAACATTCAGAGCACAACAGGACTGAAAATAATTAACTATAGAAAAATAAACTACCACATACAGTCTCATATGTATTTCTGGTTCTCTGAGGTCTTTACGTTCTTAAGGATCATATGAGTGACTTTTTGGTCATTGGTCATTTTTCTGTTATGTTTGCACATAAGGGTGATCTACAATACTGATAGACGTCATACCTAAATCATTCAACAAAGTAAGTATTTCTTTCTTCTGCAGAACATAAAAAGATATTTTAAATAATGTTGGGGCCCAAACAACACTGAACCGATGGCTTTCATTGTATTTACATTACATATATTTACATTAATTCCTTAAACCTCCCTTTATAATTAACTGGCAAGTAATTGATGTAAACTTAAACTTATTGATGTAAAACTAAAAGTTTTATTTTCTGGCAATGTCAACTTTGGTTAAACATACATTTCCTCATAAAGACCCTCCCCTTTGCAAAGCTATATAGTGAGCACTGAAACAGTCACGTCATTTCATTCACCTCCTGAACAAAGATGGACCTACAAATCTCAGTTTTTCTTCTGTTCATTCTTTTTGCTACAGGTACAAAGACAAATAATGTTTGTAATGTTACTGAGTGCAAATACAGATTATTAACGTCTCTCTGTTTTATTACTAAAGGACACTCTTTCAGCTGTTATGAGTGTATGGATCTGACGGGTTCTTGTGCGAATCAAAATGTAAAAACATGTCCCAGTGGATCTTCAAAGTGCATGAGTTTAACAACAGTGACACAAGTTGGTAAGTCCAAAATGATGCATTGAATTTCGCTGTTATATCGGACTGATGGAGATGATGGTGTTTTTTACTGGTGCTGTTTACTGGAAGTATACACTCTTAAAAATAAAGGTGCTTTACAAGGTTCTTCACACAGATGCCACGGAAGAACCATTTAGTCTAAGAACGATCTCTTTTATATCTTTTTATAATCTGAAGAAACACTCTTTCGCCACAAAGAACCTTTTGTGAAACAGAAAGGGTCTTCAGATGTTAAAGGTTCTTTCTGGTATTGTGAAGCACCTTTATTTTAAGAGTGTAATTTCTGATTTCCATACAGAATCTATGATTGCAATTTAGATTATTGCTTTTTAATTTGCTGTTATGCTAACAATATAATTTTCACTAAAACAGAATCAAAAATTGAAATTTGTTGAACAGGTCTTTCCTGAATCATTCTTGTTTTCAGGTGACATTAGTGCTAAAGTGAAGACTAAACTTTGTGCTGCTGACTGTGCAAGTGGATCCATGAACCTCGGCATGGGAAGGACCTCGTTTTTGTGCTGTAACACAGACCGGTGTAACATCCAAGACGCTCCAGGTATTACACTCTACTGATGTGCATGTATGCAAAAAAATCTTCAAGGTCAACATGCATTTTACTTCTAAAGGACATCTGGAAATACAATGCAGTGTGCAGCTTGTCAGCTGCCAACTGATTGAATAGAGCAGCTAACAGTGTTGTTTCATTATTGGTGTCATTCGATTAAAAAAAAAAAATCATTAATCACACATTTTTCCTGAAATTAATCATGATTAATCCTTAATTAACAATTAATCCTACCTGACATTAAACTTTTTAATTATACTTTTATAATTCAATAATGCATTCAATTAATGATGAAACAACATAAAGAATGAATATTTTTGATATTTGTTTAATGCCATCTTTTATATGACTGAAGGAAAGTATCAATTTTTCTCTTAATATTTCACCATTGAATATAACCATTCAGCGTTGCATTAAGAGCTATCACTTTAACATTTATTAGACTTTAAAAAACAGCTTCTAATTTAAGCAAACTTAAAACAATCTTCACAAAAATTCATTATAATAAATGTCATATAGGCTATCTACCTGTGCCCTTCAGCAAGAAAATATAGCCTAAAGTTATCAAACACTAAATTATATAAAATTCAAAATTATATAATTTTTAATTTGGTCTTTGATTAACAGGCATCACAGCAGCAGGTTATTAGGATATTTTGGCTGCGGTTACTTTAAAAGCTGTTGAAGCGGATCTGACACCTAAATAATACATATATACACGCACAGTTTTGAGGCTTTAATCGCAATGTCTTAACTGACGACATAACTACAACACTGCATACTCGCAGTTTAATTTTTGTTTGAATATGATACAGTGCTTTAATATTGATCTACAGCATGCACCGACACATTTGCGCGTGCACTTGAAGAGCGTGTGCTACAAACACAGTATAACGGCTGACAGGACAGATAAATTAGCTTTTACCGACATATGGCCTGACAACATCTCATCTGACTGCAGTTCACTGATATTCTACTAAAGCTCTTTGTCACCGCTACCGTTTCCACGCCCATTTGACTCGCGTCTGGTGCTGAAGTGAAGTTGGAGCGCGTGTCTGAAAAGCCTCCCATTTGATGTGCTCCTAAAGACGCATCTAAATAAACGCATTTCTTTAGCAGTTGTGAGTGGGGTGGCCAAACCTAGCCCCGTCCCTGAGTTAATTGTGTTAAATATTTTTAACGCGTCAATATGAAGAAATGTATCGCCTGCGTTAACGTGCTAATGTTATATTTTGTACAGAAGATAAAACAATACGTTTTTTTTCCTCCTGTAGATCCCTCAAATGTCCCCAATGGAAAGAAATGTTACTCTTGTGATGAGAAGAGCTGCTCAAACATACTGAGCTGTTCAGGGAGTGAAGACCGCTGCTTTACAGCAACAGGTGAGAATCTGGAAAAGAGAAAAGTCTTTATTTTTATTCCTCTGATGTTTGGGATCCCATACAGATCACATGTACCAATTTCCAGCTTAGACTAACCTATGTTTTCTTTATTTTCAATCAGGGGGTTTTGGGGGCCAGTCAACCGTAAAAGGCTGTGTCTCTAAATCCATTTGTGATTCTCAAGCATCAGTTAAAGATGTTCAGGGGGCCTCATGCTGTGAGGGGAACCTGTGTAACAGTGCTCAGAGTGTCACTCAGAGCTTCCTGTTCCTCTGCTGTTCTCTGCTGTTCTTCATCCTGCTGCAGTGAATCCAGCAGTTCCTCATTTTCTACAATGAGACACACTGTCCTAAAACATAGAGCTTGTACTTTCTCTATACTATGCAACTTTGGTGTATTTAAATGATTTTAATTTTCATTGACATTCTGATGTGACATTTTATGAAATAAAATACTACAATTAACACAGCCTGTCATGCTGTAAAGAAAATCCATAAATATATACTACAAACAATACTTTATTTTATTGTTTTAATGCTTAATTTAAAAATAAATGATCATTATGTCCAGAATAAGATTGTGTGATAATTATTTAATCAATTAAACTAATTTAGTTTAGTTTGTTTTTAACAATATTTGCATATTCCCACTATCAGGAATCCTGTTCGGTTACAGATCATCATGAAGGCAATAAGAGAAGATTTTATACAGGTCCTTCTCAAAAAATTAGCATATTGTGATAAAGTTCATTATTTTCTGTAATGTACTGATAAACATTAGACTTTCATATATTTTAGATTCATTACACACAACTGAAGTAGTTCAAGCCTTTTTTTTGTTTTAATATTGATGATTTTGGCATACAGCTCATGAAAACCCAAAATTCCTATCTCAAAAAATTAGCATATCATGAAAAGGTTCTCTAAACGAGCTATTAACCTAATCATCTGAATCAACTAATTAACTCTAAATACCTGCAAAAGATTCCTGAGGCTTTTAAAAACTCCCAGCCTGGTTCATTACTCAAAACCGCAATCATGGGTAAGACTGCCGACCTGACTGCTGTCCAGAAGGCCATCATTGACACCCTCAAGCAAGAGGGTAAGACACAGAAAGAAATTTCTGAACGAATAGGCTGTTCCCAGAGTGCTGTATCAAGGCACCTCAGTGGGAAGTCTGTGGGAAGGAAAAAGTGTGGCAGAAAACGCTGCACAACGAGAGGGGGACCTGCGGAAGCAGTGGACTGAGTCTGGAGTAGAAACATCCAGAGCCACCGTGTACAGGCGTGTGCAGGAAATGGGCTACAGGTGCCGCATTCCCCAGGTCAAGCCACTTTTGAACCAGAAACAGCGGCAGAAGCGCCTGACCTGGGCTACAGAGAAGCAGCACTGGACTGTTGCTCAGTGGTCCAAAGTACTTTTTTCGGATGAAAGCAAATTTTGCATGTCATTCGGAAATCAAGGTGCCAGAGTCTGGAGGAAGACTGGGGAGAGGGAAATGCCAAAATGCCTGAAGTCCAGTGTCAAGTACCCACAGTCAGTGATGGTCTGGGGTGCCATGTCAGCTGCTGGTGTTGGTCCACTGTGTTTTATCAAGGGCAGGGTCAATGCAGCTAGCTATCAGGAGATTTTGGAGCACTTCATGCTTCCATCTGCTGAAAAGCTTTATGGAGATGAAGATTTCATTTTTCAGCACGACCTGGCACCTGCTCACAGTGCCAAAACCACTGGTAAATGGTTTACTGACCATGGTATTACTGTGCTCAATTGGCCTGCCAACTCTCCTGACCTGAACCCCATAGAGAATCTGTGGGATATTGTGAAGAGAAAGTTGAGAGACGCAAGACCCAACACTCTGGATGAGCTTAAGGCCGCTATCGAAGCATCCTGGGCCTCCATAACACCTCATTTCTGCAAAAGGATTCCCGACCAAGTATTGAGTGCATAACTGAACATAATTATTTGAAGGTTGACTTTTTTTGTATTAAAAACACTTTTCTTTTATTGGTCGGATGAAATATGCTAATTTGAGATAGGAATTTGGGGTTTTCATGAGCTGTATGCCAAAATCATCAATATTAAAACAAAAAAAAGGCTTGAACTACTTCAGTTGTGTGTAATGAATCTAAAATATATGAAAGTCTAATGTTTATCAGTACATTACAGAAAATAATGAACTTTATCACAATATGCAAATTTTTTTAGAAGGACCTGTATATGCTGAGAAGCAGATTTGTCAATTATTTATTTCATTAGTTGATTAGTTTTTTTCTGCGGATTATTAATGGCTGGTCCTTGAGATAATTACAGTATCCACCTTTTTCTTTAAAGCAAAAGTAAACCACAGGGCAAGACTTCCAGTTCATTATTTGCTACAGGGAAATAACGAGAAGAATAACAACATGCAGTAAAAGGTAAAACTGTTTGCACTACAAACCATTGTGTTCAATAATTAGGATAATACATTAAAATAATAGGCTAAGACACACCAATTTGCAACATCAAGCAGCAAAAAGAGCTGGCTTGTACAGCTAAAAAATAGCTGGAAGCGGATGAACCCAGAAACTAGACGCATAAAATTTACTAATTTCATGCGTCCGCTCTCATGGAAAGAAAAAGCCAGATATCATGCAGGAAATCCTAACATTCGCCAGTCATTCATTGACCTCAAACATGGCTTATAATTTGAAAGTGAAACATGTAAGCAGTAGAAGCTTTGCATGGCTGTTCACTATAATATTAAATTAGATAAATATGGCCTAGATTAGGTGCATATCCAAGTGTTTATGTGGAGTTATTTTTCACCTGATAACAGTGGAAACAACTTCAAATAAACTGTCATTTTTGCTCATACAGATAAGATCATACATCATTTGAAATTGTTATGGATCTAACTGCAGTGGCTTTCAAACCTGTCCTGGAGGCACCACTTCCTTGCTCCTTTATTAGACACACCCAAATGAGGTCTTGCAGTCTGTACTAATGAGCTGATGACTTGAATCAGGTGTGTTAGATGAGGGAGACATGCAAAATGTGCAGGGCACAGGTGCCTCCAGGACAGGTGTGAAAACCACTTCAATAGATCACCCTCAGTGTAATATGTCTTCCGTATAGTGCATGTCCAATGTCCAATGTTGGAATGTCCTTTCAATTCAGATTTGAAATTCAATATTTTTTACTTAAAGGTTTAGTTCACTTTCAGAACAAAAATTTACAGATAATGTACTCACCCCCTTGTTATTCAAGATGTTCATGTCTGTCCTCAGTCAGAAAGAAATTATGTTTTTTGAGGGAAACATTTCAGGACTTATATATATATCCATATAATAGATATGTATAGTGTCCCCAAGTTTGAAACTTCCATAATGCAGTTTCAATGCAGCTTCAAACGGCTCTAAACGATTCCAGCTGAGGAAGAAGGGTCTGTGTAATCTATAGTCTGTGTAATCCGGGTAAATACAGTCAGGTTATGTCGAAAAACTCCCATCTCGTTTTTGTCTTTAACTTCGAATTCATCCTACATCGCTGCAGAAGTATCAATCCATTGTTTAGAAAGTGAATATGCATGCGCATCGCAGAGATATATACAGCTGAAGACAAAATGAATAGCCCCTTATAAAATATTTAATTATTTTTCAAATAACTCCCAGGTGTTGTTTAACAGAAAGATGATTTTATCAACACAGCATTTTTAAACATTATACTTTATTCAGGAAGCTTTTAGGGTTTGTAATACAAATAGAAATAAATGTAAAACCAAGAATTTTAAAGTCTACTGGTCAAAATTATTAACCCTCTGATGATAATAGTCAATAGTGTATCCCTTTTGCTTGATAACAGCCTTTAGCCATTTGCTGTAGTTCTCTACAAGTTTCAAGTTTCAAGTCTCCTGAGGAATGACAGCCCATTCTTCCTTAGCAAATCTCTCAAGCTCCTCCAGATTTGTCTTCTGGTACAAACTCTGGACTTTTGTGTGCCCCACAGATTTTCTATTGGATTCAAGTCTGGGCTTTGTGCAGGCCAGTCAAGTACACTCACTTTGCTCATTTGGAGGTATTTCTTCACCAGAAGTGAGGTATGCTTTGGGTCGTTATCATGCTGGAAGACAAAATGTCGACCCAAACCAAGTTTTCTTGCAGACTGTCTGAGGTTGTCTTTCAAAATCTTCATAATCTTCTTATAGTTTCCTTCAACCCTGATGAGATTCCCAGTTCCAAACGCAATGAAACATCCCCACAGCATTATACTCCCACCACCATGTTTCACTGTGGGAATGGTGTTCTTGGGGTTGAATGCCTCTCCCTTCTTTTCTCCAAACATAGGCAACATCTCTATGGCCAGAAAGCTCTAGTTTTGTCTCATCTGGCCAAAGAACATGTTTCCAGTATGCCTCACATTCCCCCAGGTTGTCCTTAGCAAACTTCATTCTAGCTTGGAGGTGTCTCTTCTTCAGAAGTGGAATCTCGACAACTCTCTGCAATCTCAAATTCTGAAATGTTTTCCTCAAAAAACATAATCTCTTTAATACTGAAGAAAGAAAGACAAGAACATCTTGGATGACAAGGGGGTGGGTACATTATCTGTAAAATATTTGTTCTGAAAGTGAACTAATCCTTTAAGTAGTAAAAGTAGTAAAAATCCAGTGTCTTTCTATTCTTTCTAATCAGTATCAGTGCTCAAACAAACCTTTCAAAATTTGAATCAGAGCTCTGATAGAAACAACCGTAATGGTGCCGTTTCACTTCTCATATAATTGTTGATTTCCTCACAGAATTTCTGATTGTAATCACAGAATATTCTATTTAGATTCCTACTGTTTAATTTGTTTCTCTTAAAATGTGATGCCTACAGCAGTGGTTTTCAAACCTGTGCTGGAGGCACCCCTGCCCTGCACATTTTGTATGTCTCCCTATCAGACACACCCAAATCAAGTCTTGGAGTCTCCACTAATGACGTGATGATTTGAATCAGGTGTGTTAGATAAGCGAGACATGCAAAATGTGCAGGGCAGGGGTGCCTCCAGGACAGGTTTGAAAACCACTGGCCTTTTTTTTTTTTTTTTTGTTTTTTTTTTTTTATATTTGCATTCCCACCGTCAGGAATCCTGTACAGTTACATGAAAGAAATAAGAGAAAATTTAGCATCTTTTATGAGTGTTTTCATGGCACATCATTAATCGGTCGTATTGGTGGAACTGAACGTAAATTGCAAATTGAACTGAACGAAACTTGCAAATTTTGCTGATTATTGCTGCTGAAAATGGTCAGTTTTTGTCATGTTTTGGGCTGTACTAATTGGTCAGCCTGGGAAAAGTACTATAGACTGCAGGTTATAACTAATCAAGGAGAGAAGAGTGTAAAAAAAACTGTCTGAGGAACAAAAGGTGTTTGTGGTTGGCCAAACTGAACCAGGATTTCCAGAGCAAGAATCTTGACAACATTAATATTTGTTCTTATAATTTCTGGCCAGGTAGGTAAAATATTAGGCTAATATCTTAATTAATACTGCTCCATTTACCACCTATTAACTTTAGTTTGTCAAAATGTTGTGTACAATCCTGCTTATTAAGTCCTTCTCTATATGATTTAGCAGCTTCCATGCGTTTTTTTTCTTCCATGGTTTAGACAGCATAAATTAGCAATACAGCGTATTCAGTGGTACATTATTCTTCATTATGAACACACTTGTTTGTACTGCAAAGTTTTACCATTTACTGCACGTTGTTATTCTTCTTGTTATTTCCCTATAGTGGCTAATGGACCGGTAGTCTCGTCTATAGGCTTACTTCCATGTTGAAGAATAAAGCTGGATAGAAAGCTTGAAAATATAGGTTATATAATATATGAATTAAGGAATTGAAACATTTTAGGCAGGTGAATGGTAAGATTCATTTCTTACCATTCACCTGCATTTCAGATATTGGCAGTTTATCAATCTGATGCATTTCAGATATTGGCAGTTTATTTAAAAGATCTCTGCATTTTAGCAAACTCTTATAAATATTTGGAAGATGTCTATTTGCTGTAATAAGTAATAAACAATAATAAAATGTAATTTTGGCAGGAGCACGTGAATATTGACAGCTACAGATGAAGCTTAAAAAGCAAAAACGGAATAAAAAACAAGCTTGGAGTGCCATCTTGTGGAGAGACGGCTTTAATGTTTGTAATGTTATACCAAGAACAGGGAATAATGTCAAAGATCAGGTAATGATTTAAGCACATAATAAATCATTCATTTTTTGTATTACAGTTGTTGGTTATATATTATTTTCATTTGATTTGACACTTTGATGATATTGTATTGTGCTTTATGCACTGTAATAATTCACCTATTCACTCAGAACTGTCTTTGATTTATTTATTTAGCAATAAATGGCAATAAATTATTTTTTGGCACATTCATTTAATAAAGACAAAAAATTACTTTTGGCCAAAATATAGCTTTAATCATTAACCAAATATTTTTTGTATGTATTGATGTTATTCTTACGTAGACTGAAATAACGTGTTTTGTTGCAAAGCCTTTTATTTTAATTACTTATCACAGTCATTAGAAAAGAGAGAAGCTGATTATCTATCATTATATGCTGCTGTGAAAAGTCCTTAGTTACTATGAAGAACTGAATTCAGAACCTGACTCAACTTGACTAAAATACTGTAATTTGAAACTTCACTCTGGATTTTTACTTGGTGACTTGAAGAAAAAGATATCTGAAATGACTTTAAGCTGCATGTTTTTATCACCAATAATGTTTTGTGAGGGAAAAAAAACTCAGTGTATAGTAACTAACTTTTTTTTAAACAACCCATTACATTTTGCTTTTTTTAATTAAGTTAAATTTTTATTTTTTGTTCTCTGTGGGCCATGACTGTGTCTTGATGGAATTTATCCACTAGATGGCGCTGAAGGCTCGTCTTTCATTCTGAAGAGGATTGGCTGCAGTTATCAGTATTCACGTGCTCCTGACAAAATTATATTTCTTCGTTTATGAGGGTACATTGAATTTGATGTGTTTTTTTGACCCAATCCTAAATGTTAACATCGTACGAAGTTCTAATTTACATTTTTTAGTTATTACAGTACTTTATGTTAGTGGTTCTCAACACCAGTAGTGGGGACCCACTGCTCTTTAAAATCTAGTCATATAAAAGTATTGACTGCCAAAAAAAGTTAAGGTGGTTAAAGTGGAGGATATTTAGATACTGTGTAAACAAACATTTAGGGTGAATATGATTAAATATTTTATTTAATCTATAGAAAACAATTGTAGAAATAATTTGAGCATTACAAAAGCCAGTTGAGTTTTGGGGGCCTCATAGCCTACATGACTGAGAAAGAAGTCACAAGGGAAGAAAAGAAATTTTGGCATTTGCATTGATACTAAGTATACTCTTCTAGGCTTTTTTGCTTATTTGTGCTTAAGAATCTCTACTACAATAGCCTACTCTCTGAAAAAAGGTTTATTTAAGGTTCTTTACATGTAATAATGGTTCTGTTTAGAACCATAGCATCCTGAAGAACCCTTTTATGCTGAAATGGTTCTTTGTGTTAGAGTTAGGGTTCTTTATTCCTGCCTTTGTTTTTCAAATCTGTAACTGTCAAAGCACCTCATTATTCATTTTCTGGAGCTCAGCTTGTGACCCTGGACCACAAAACTAATCATAAGAGTCAATTTTTCGAAATTGAGATTTATACATCATCAGAAAGCTGAATAAATAAGCTTTCCATTGTTGTATGGTTTGTTAGGATAATTAGGACACTATTTGGTCGAGACACAAGTATTTGAAAATGTAGAAACTGAGGGTGCAAAAAAAATTAAATATTGAGAAAATCACCTTTAAAGTTGTCCAAATGAAGTTCTTAGCAATGCATATTACTAATCAAAAATTAAGTCTTGATATATTTACGGTAGGAAATTTACAAAATATCTTAATGGAACAGGATCTTTACTTAATAATAATAATTGGCATAGAAAAAAAATAAATAATTTTGACCCATTTATTTTTGGCTATTGCCACAAATATACCCCAGTGACTTATGACTAGTTTTGTGGTCCAGGGTCACATTTTTGAGTAATAGCCAGTTTTGAATGCAATCTAACAGTTTTTCGTAATGGCATTGTTTACCTTTTTGTAGCAGGAAAACAATACACATTTTATTTTCATTACATTATTTCCTAAATGTATTTGTGACAGATCTGAGCTGTTCAATTTACACAATTATTGTGGAATGTTCAAAACAATTTAACTTGGATTTTTTTTTTTTTTTTTACTTTTATTTTGCATTCTATTCACTTGTCTATATATTTATTTATTTTGTTTTGTTTTTTGGAGTATGCTGCATCCATCCAAATTTGTTGTTGTGAAAAACATTTCACTTGCACAACAAACACCACAACTTGTATTTTTGTCTTTTGGATGCAATGTTGCAAATGCAAATGTTGAAAATCATTACATTTTTAATATTTAAACATCATAAATGTTTTCCCTATGGCAATATACATTTACAACACATTTACATGTCCATGTTTGCACTGCAAAAGTTTTACAGAATGTGGAAAATGTAAGTTTACATATGATACTGAACATTTCCTTGAGTCCGGATGGGCACAACAGTGCTGTATCTTTTTTTTTTTTTAGTCTAGTTTAATTAGTTACCAATCATTGATTCATTGTTTCATCAGTTCCTTGTTTTCTCCATCAGTTGACAGTTTCCCTGTTTGGTTCACTTTGTCAGTTCTTCTTGCTATAATGTTTGGCTTGCTGCAGTCCTGTGTTTCAGTGTGGGTTTTGTTTTCAATTAATAAAACTGTGTAGCCAGTTGCAGCTTTTTTTAAAAAAACAAAACAAAGATAGACATATAATAGTTGAGAACCGAAACAATAGAGATTGATTAAAGTTTTACTGAATCCAAAGGGATCAAAATCAATGGACTTAAGGGTGTTTGGAAGAAGGACATTGGTCAAACATTGAAGAGAATGACTGGGCTTACATTTTTAATAGGACATATCTTACTTTTAAGAAGATGTTTATCATAGTTACAGGCCTGTGTTTCAAGTGTAAAAAAGATAAAGATACATTTATTTGTTGTTTTTGTTACTGTGACCAAATCTTGCCATATTGAAAGAAAATACGTAGGGTAATGAGAGATCATCTTGAACTAATCTTTGATGTTTATTGAATCTTAATGTGAAATTCTGTTTTAAAAAGATGCAATACAGTAATTTATTGTCCTGGTATATTTAGCTAAAAAATGCCACTTCAGAAACTCACCTATGATAAACATCAAAAATCAGACTCATCAAAATCATCATAAATTCTGGCTGACATGGTCTCCTTTTTAGGAATATATAAAGTAGCACTCGTAGGATAATTCTTATTTAAAGACTCTAAAAGACTCTTTTGTTTTTGTTTTGTTTTTCCATTTTATTGTGTAGGTTTTGTACATTATGTAGCATGAATATATGATGTGATATACTGTGGGCAAACAAAAATAAATAAATAAATAAAAATAAAAAACTGTGTAGCAAATACTGCCCTTGCTGCATCCGACTGTGACAGAATAGGCTTTAAACATGGCTCTAGTGCTGGTTTAAACCTCATCTTCACCCATACAAAAAAATTTTCTCGAGGATCACATGAGTGACTTTTTAGATCGGGTTGTAATGTCAAATATTATCTGTGTATTTCTGGCTCTGGATTCACAAAATATTTCCTGCAGTCAAGGAAGATGTACAATACTGATACAGATGTCAAGATAAACAAGACCTTATAAAACATTTAGGAGAAACAGAAAATACAGAAAATCCAAGTCAACAATGAACTCCACCTGTTGTAATCCTTCAACGTTTAGCTTATTGTACCAATACTAATATTGACCTGGTTTCTCAATAACATTCCATCCTCACAACCAAAATGTAGGTAATACCAAAATCATTCAACAAAGTATTTTTAAAGAGTCTTGGGCCCAAGCAACATTGAACCTGTGGCTTTAATTTTATGGACAAACTCACTTTAAGAAGGTTGGTTTAATAAACCTATATATTCTTTGTAAATCTTATAACCTCCCTTTATAATTAACCAGCAATGATTTAAGCTAAAGTTTAATTTTCTGTTAAGCTTTCATTTTCTCATGAAGACTAAAGACCCTCCCCTTTGGTAAGCTATAAAGTATAAGCACTAAAACAGGCATGTTATTTCATTCACCTCCTGATCAAAGATGAATCTGCAAATCTCACTTTTTCTTTTGTTTGTTATTTTCGCTGCAGGTACAAAGACAAACAGTGTTTGTAATGTTACTGGGTGCAATACATACCACTAATGCCTCTCTCTCTCTGCCTCTTTTCTCTTTTGTTACTAAAGGACAATCTCTCAGCTGTTACGAGTGCTCAGGTCTGATGGGTTCTTGTACAAATCAAATGGTAAAAACATGTCCCCGTGGGTTTTCCAAGTGCTTGAGTTCAACAGCAGTGGTACACGTTGGTAAGTCCAATATGATGGATTGAAATTCATTGTTATATTTGACTGATGGAGATGCTGGTGATTTTTTAATGGTGCTGCTTCACTGGAAAGGTGACTTCTCTGATTTCCTCACATGATTTATGATTGTAATCACAGAATATTCTATTTAGATTCCTACTGTTTAATTTGTTTCTCTCAGACTGTGATGCTAACAATGTAATTTGCATTAAAATTGAATCAATATTTAAAATGAGAAAATGACACATTTTGACATTTATAAATATATTTTCTGCATGTGAAAATATGTGTTAAACTGGTCTTTCATTCATGTTTTTAGGTGGCATCACTGCTAAAGCGAAGATTAAAGAGTGTGCTGCTGACTGTGCAAGTGGATCTATGAATATCGGCCCTGGAAAGATATCTTTTGCATGCTGTAACACAGACAGGTGTAACGTCCAAGATGCTCCAGGTATTGTGCTTTACTGACCATATGCAAAAAAATATAAAAAATCTTTTAAAAGTAAAATGAGGGTTGACTTTTAAGGACAATGCAGAATGCAGCTTGCCAGCTGTGAATTGAGTGAATGGTGCAGTTATATTTTGTACAGAAGATAAAACAGTATCTTTTTTCATCCTGTAGATCCTTCGAATGTCCCCAATGGAAAGAAATGTTACTCTTGTGATGAAAAGAGCTGCTCAAACATACTGAGCTGTTCAAAGACCGAAGACCGCTGCTTTACAGCAACAGGTAAGAATCTGGAAATGTTTGGGATCACATACAGATCACATGTACCAGTTTACAACTTAGACTATTTTCTTTCTTGTCTTTAGGGACTTTCAGTGGCCAGTCAACAGTTGTAAAAGGCTGTGTCTCTAAATCTATTTGTGATGCTGAAAGATCAGTTAGAGATATTGAGAGTGCCTCATGCTGTGAGGGGAACCTGTGTAACGGTGCTCAGAGCGTCACTCAGAGCTTCCTGTTCGTCTGCTGTTCTCTGCTCTCCATCATCCTACTGCACTGAATCCAGCAGCTCTTCATATTCTACAATGAGACACGCTGTATTGAATATAGAGCTTGTACATTCTCTGTACGATGTATCTTTGCTGTGTTGATATATATGTTTTTTTGCTGTGACATTCTAATATGACATTTTATGAATTAAAACTCTGCAATTAATACAGCCTGTCATGCTGTAAAAAAAAGTCATAAATATATACTACAAAAAATGTTGTTTCATTGTTTTAATTCTTAACCAAAAATAAATAAAAAATTAAATGACTGTTATCTATAATAAGTGTAAAAGTCCTTTCACACCAAAATGAAATTAAATGAATAAGGCTAAGGCTAAAGGAAAACACTCTTCAGCAATGAAAAAAGCACAAATGTTAGTTAATCTTTTCTTACTTAGATTTTTTGTCTTGTTTCCAGACAGAATATCTAAAAATTCTTAAATCAAGACAGATTTTCTAGACAAGTAAAAATTATTGTCAAGTCAAAATTAAGTGTTTTTGCTTGAAACAAGCCAAATAATCCCCCAATGGGGTAAGCAAAATAATCTTGTTTTCTGTTTGAAATACCCCATTGGCAGATTATTTTGCTTGTTCTAAGCAAATTCTCACTTAATTTTGACTTGTTTTTTTTCTGAAAACAAGAAAATTATTATTTACTTATTTAACAAAGGTCAGCAGCAAAGTCATTGTTTAATAAAATGGGATTAAATACATAAAGGTAAACAAAAAGTAACTGGCGTTACTTTTTTGAAAAATGTAACGTTACTTTACTAGTTACTTGAAAAGTAATATTATTATGTAACTTGCGTTATAATGCGTTACCCCAACACTGAGTGTGTGTGATAATTATTTAATTATTCAAACAAGAAAAAAACTCTAGTTTTTCCTACAGTTTGTTTAAATGTGCATTCCCTCTAACAAGAATCCTGTTTAGTTACAGATCATGAAGGCAGTAAGAGATAAATTTAGATTCGCAAAAAAATGAACCAAAATTTGGCATATAGACTACTTGCCTCACAGACATTAGAAATATATCTAGAAAGCCTGAATATAGTATAATTAATTAAGGAATTGAAGCATTAGGTGTTAAATATATTCGGTGTATGTAAATGCATTTCGCATTTTGGCAACTCTTATATGTTTGGAAGATTAATAATTGCTGTATTTAAAAAGGTATTTGCGATCAGTACATCGTCATAAACTAAGGTGACTATATTTTAGTTTTCAAAAAAGAGGACGTATGACGACATTTCCATATATTTTACAGTCACCACCATGCAGATTGATCATAAACACAGCTAATAAGCTTCCTACCACAGTGGTCATCCTCCACAGAACTAATATCTACCACTGTAGAATGCAAGGGTAGAATGCAAAAATGTGTAAATAGCCTACAAGCATTTCAGTAAAATGGAATTTAAGTAATATTTCAAACTTTTAACCCACGGGAGAAAATCAACCCGCCGCGAGTTTAAAAATGCGGATTTGGCAACCCTAGCCTACATACAACACAAACTGCATCCAAAGCGAATATGTTAGAATTATGTTAGAATGTTTGCGGGAGTGGGATTAAGAAAACAGTCCCGCGCACGGCTTTAATACAAAAACGCACACAATGAATGGCGACTGTAGAAAGCAAAAGCCGAATCCCGATCGCGGGGCGGCGCAAGATGGCGACCTGAACGGTCTAGTTGGTCTGAGCTCTGAGACTTTTCCAGCGAGTTCGCCTACAATAATGCCAAAAAACAAAGACAGAAAATCCCTCTCCTCGTTGTTTGAGAGGTCATCATCAGCCGATTGTGACATGGCCTTGGAAACCCCAACAAGTAGTCCTCTTTCAAAAAAAAATATGCCAAGGTGAAGACCCCAACGTTTCTAACGCTGATATTCTCCGTGCTGTCAACGCTCTTACTGACCGCTTTACGTCGATGGAACAACAAATCGCTCAGAATTCGATCACAATAGTTAATTTGTCGAAGACTGTTGACTTTGTTGGTCAGGAGTTGAAGTCGTTATCAACGAGAGTCAAAACAAATGATGTCAAGTTATCGCAAATTGAGCAAGTTGTCCAAATTGCTCAAGGTAAATGCGATCAAGCTGAGATCTACACTAGGCGCTGGAATTTGAGGATGAATAACCTAAAAGAAACAGATGGAGAAAATATAAGAGGTAAAGTCCTTGAAATTCTCAGAATCCTCACTCCAGATGATGCGGACAGCATGCGCTTCTACGTTGACACAATTCATAGAATTGGACGTTCCGGAGGTGAAAGCGGTCGTCCTAGACCGGTCATCATACAGCTCTCGATGCGTACTTACAGGGAGAAAGTATGGAAATCTGCGCGGGACAACCCGGTACTCAAGGAAAGGGGTATTCGTTTGGCAGAAGATCTGACATTTGCTGAAAGACAACAGAGGAAGTTGTATGAAGGTATTTTTGGGGCAAAACACTTGAGCGCATGTGGCAGTGGAATTTGTAGTTGTAGAGAATAGCCACGCATGTGTATCAGTAAATTTGAATTCACAGATGAAATTTGCAAACTTGTAGTTTTTTTTTCTCTCCCACAAACACAAGTCAACTGTTACACCTTCTCGAATCTTTCAATGCAGATGCACAAATCCTGTTCTACGAATCACAAATTAAGAAACCCATACACACACGTTTTGCTACTATTGCTGCAGTGAATATGGTGCAAAACACATTCAAGCACCAGCATCAAAAAATGTGAAATCATGGACGAATTTTGTACATCCGCAAATCACTATATGAATTCTTGCAATGAAAGTTGCATGCTTGTAGAATGTTTTCTTATATGTGTATTTGTTTTATTGAATGATTTTTCTAGCACAAACACAAATGCATAACTACAACGGCTTGAATCTGCTGCTACGAATCTCAAACGCTGTTTTTCACATGCAAATGACGTGCTTCGCGCACTCTCCCTTTTGCACCAAATATCTGTGTGAAATGTGGAGCAAAAGTGATTTGTGCATCTGTAGAGGGAATGGCGCTGTCTCGGTCAATTGAGTTTTGTTTCCCCTTCGGCGCGCATGCGTCAAATCACGACCATGATTTCGAGCGCAGTGGAAAGTATGTGCTTTATTATCTCAAGCGCCAGTTTATTATGCCATTTCCTACTTTACATCAACATAAGGTATATTTCACGTTGTTTATTAAATACGTGAGTATTTAAGACTAATTTGTTAAAAGGTTATGGTGCTTTGGTGTTTCATTGTATTGGGGAAAAAAATTTATATTTGTGTCAAATCTGTTCATTTGGCACAATTGAAGGAGAAAACAGATACTAAATGGAGGTCTTGGCTTCCTATTTCAGATGAGACTTATCCTTCTTGGAGGTTGTTGTATAAGCCGCCTATCTCTAAGAGATCTGGAGATATTCAGTGGAGGATATTACATTGCATTATAGCCTCAAACTCTTTTGTGTCAAAGATTAATGAGGCCATTTTGCCAAAATGTCCTTACTGTAATGCTCTTGACAATGTTTTTCATATGTTTTGTGGGTGTTTTATAATCAGGCCTTTATTCGAATTACTGGAGAAGATTATTGTAAAATTAGGTTTTTCATTTACTAAAAGTTTATTTATTCTGGGTTACAGATATAAAAGGGAATGGCAACAAGAGTGTACACTTGCCAGTTTTTTAATAGGACAAGCTAAACTTGTTATTTTAAAGTCTCATCAATGTAAAAATTCTGGTGAAAATGTGAATATTGTAACTTTATTTAAATCTTTAGTGGAGTCAAGGGTAGTGATTGAATACACTTATTATCAACATACTAATAATGTTCTTTATTTTGAATGGCGATGGGGTGTTGGAGGAGCCTTGGTGACTGTGTGTGAGTCAGGAAATCTGGCTTTTAATTGGTAATGTTTAGAAATATTATGTTGGGCTGAGGTTTGTTGTCAAAATTTGAGATGTTTAAATAATTAAAGTGTTTGAAAGTCTCTCTCTCTCTCTCTCCCTCCCTTTATAGATTGATATTTCTCTCTATATTTGTATTTTAAAGTTATTTTAAGTGATGTGAAATGTACTGTTAAGTGTACTAATGTCAGGCTCATTTTGTATTAATGTAAAACTGTTAATACCCTGCCTCCATTACATATTTTTGTCACATCATTGTAAGTGTTTGATCACCACATTTGCTAAAAATGTGTATGTATATACTGTATTCTAGCCTATATAAATTACCAGTCAAAAGTTTGGACACAGAAATGAAAAGTATTGGTACTGTACTATAAAATAGCCTACACAAAAATATCGGCCGATATATCGTTATCAGTCTTTTTTTAACTCCCTAATATCGGTATCGGCATCGACCTAAAAAAACCCATATCGGTCGGGCTCTAATTGTTATGCTCCCCTCTCAGATCACAAAATGATACTCTTAACGCTTGTTGGGTGTAAACTCAAAAATAATAGCCTGCGAGGTTATTGGAAGATTAATAATAAGTTGCTTGGTAATGAGGGGTTTATTAATCAGGTCCAATTAATAGCACAACAAGTGTTTAAAGATAAGTATATGTCATATGTTATGAAGTGGGAGCTATTTAAATTTAAAGTTAGGCAGGCAGCTGTTTATGTTAGTAAACAAGTTAAAAGTAATAATTTGGATAGGGAACATAAGCTTATGGCTGAATTGGACTCTCTTTTGAAAAAAGATACTCTCACAGAGGATGAAAAAGTCTCGTTGGAGATACTGAGAAATGAGATTGACCAAATATATATTAATATGGCAAAGGGGGCTTATATTCATTCTCTAAGTGGGTAGAGCAAGGGGAGAAAAATACAAGTTATTTTTTTTCATTAGAAAAACGGAATTATAAAAGACATGATTTCCTCTCTTAAAGTTGATGATGTAGTTATTACAGATCTGAAATTAATTCAGAACCATGTTGAATCTTTTTACTCTCAGTTATATAAATCTGAATTTAATAATTATAAGTGCTCAGATTTCTTTGAATCAGTTAAGCAAAACATTTCAAGCATTTCTTGTCAATTTAGAGATCTCTGTGATGAGGAGTTAACGAAGCATGAGCTAGCTACAGCTATTCATTCAATGAAGAAAAATAAATCGCCAGGTACAGACGGTCTGTCAGTAGAGTTTTACCTTTGCTTCTGGGATATTATCGAAAAACCCTTACTTGAAATGTACAAGGAATGTATTGAATCAAATGAGCTTTCAACTTCTATGAAACAAGGATTAATAAGCTTACTTCCTAAACCTGACAAAGATACATCTATTTTAGATAATTGGCGTCCTATAACATTATTGAATGTTGATTATAAAATATTATCATATGTTTATGCAAATCGTTTAAAAAAGGGTTTAGGTGAAATTATTAGTGATTGTCAGACTGGCTTTTTAGCTGGAAGGCACATAAGTTGGAACATTAGATTAATTTTGGATTTGTTAGATTATTCAAATTTTGTGGAATCTGAGGCTTTGATTGTTTTTTTAGATTTTCATAAAGCCTTCGACACAATTGAGCATCACTTTATGTATAGGGCTCTTAAAAATCTTGGTTTTGGGGATAAATGTATTGCTATAATTGAAATGTTTCACAGAGATATTAATAGTTCTATTAATTTATACCCTAATACCTCTAAAATATTTTCAATTTGTAGAGGAGTACGTCAAGGCTGTCCTATATCCCCCTTTTTATTTCTTATTGTAGTAGAATTTCTTTCCATTAAAATTCAAAATTCCCCATTTATTTATGGAATTACTATTTTTAACAAACAAATTAGATTAACCCAACTTGCAGATGATACTGTTTTATTTTTGAAAAATAAAGAACAATTATCTGCTGCATTTCAGTTAATACAGTCATTTTCTGATGCTTCTGGATTAAAATTAAATAAAACGAAATGTGAAATATTGTGCCTTTATGAGTCAGTTGAAACCATATTGGAAAATATTCCTGTTAAAAAAAAGATTAAATATTTAGGTGTTATGATCACTAAAGACATGGCTGAGAGACAAGAACTGAATTTTTCCCCTAAATTAAAAAAAGCTCAAAATATATTCAATAATTGGTTACAAAGAGATCTGAGTATTATAGGTAGAGTTTTATTAACCAAAGTAGAAGGAGTATCTAGATTTGTTTATCCAGCATTATCTCTTTTTGTTCAAGATTCAACATGTAAAAAAATTAATGATCTTTTCATTAAATTTGTTTGGAGGAACAAACATCATCATTTAAGAAAGGAAATTCTCCAGGGACCAAGAAATGAAGGTGGATTTGAGCTTTTGGATTTTTTTTATTTAAATTATACATTTAAAGTAAAATGGCTTAGAAACTGTTTGCTTAAATCAGACTCAATTTAATATATTTAAGAAGATTGGAGGCTTACGTTTTTTGTTATCATGTGATTACTCTATTAGTAAATTGCCTGTGATGTTGTCTAATTTTTATCAACAGGCTCTTAAAGCTTGGAAACTATGTTATGTACATAATTTTTCCCCTCATAAAGTAATTTTGTGGAATAATGCTTACATTACAGTCAACAGGAAATCTCTTTTTTTACAAAGCTGGATGGATAAAGGAATTTATTTTTTGCTTGATCTTTTAGATCAGTCTGCACAGTTACTTTCATATGAAGACTTTATGAATAAATGGTCTTTTCCTATTAAATATAAAGAATATTACTCTGTGATAAAAGCCATTCCCTCAGGCTTATTAATGCTAATGAGAAGTCATGTGCAATACTGTAACATTAGTAGAACTGACCCCACTCTTCATATAAATGGGGTGGACATCAGTAGTGGAAAATGTACAAATAAACTCATCAGACAACTGTTGTATAAGAATAGGTCCATTAAGCCTAGAGGGAAGTTCTTTTGGGATACCTACTTTGAAAATATTATTTGGATAAAAGCTTGGTTGCTTCCATTTCGTTTTTGTATATCTAACAAGATTCGTGAATTACATTTAAAAATACTTCACAATATATATCCGTGTAATTATGCTTTAGCAAAATTTTTGGATATTGATGAGAGCTGTTCTTTTTGTTCAGATCAACCAGAAAAATTACATCTTTTTTTTGACTGTTGTTATTCAAAAAAAACTTTGGGAAGATCCGTCTAGGTATTTTCAACAAAAATCTGGATATAATTTAGATATAACATGTAAAGATGTCTTCATATATTATCAATCAAAAATTATTTCTGTTAACTTTATGGTGAATCTTCTGATTTTATATGGTCAATTTCATATACATAAAAGTAAAACGTGTAATTCTAAACCTTGTTTTAATGGGTTTTTGGCAGATTTTTCTATGTTCATGGATTCTCTTAAATGCACTGATAACAAAAAATCTAAGTATACAATTATGCTTGCTGAAAAGTTAAAGTTAAGTGAAAATAACATGTAATTGCTGTCTCTTCTTTATTTATTTTTTATTTTGTTTATTTATTTAGTTATTTATTTGTTTTTGTCTGTGTTGTTTCATGTGTTTATAACCCCATTTTCTTATGTCCTATGTTGTCTATTTGGATGTCTTGATTCATGTGTAAATTTGTTTAAACATTCAATAAAAAAAAAAAAAAAAAAAAAAAAAAGCAAAAGCCGAATCCCGGACATTTTGGGCGATTAAGGAATCCCGGCCGGACGCATTTTTTAAGTCCTAAAAGAGGATATGTCCGGGGAAAAGAGGACGTATGGTCACCCTATCATAAACGATGAAATGTAATTTCGGCAAGAGCACTTGATTACTGACAGCGGATGAACCTTGTCTGAAAAAAAAACAAGCTTGCAACGCCATCTTGTGGAAAGATGGCTTTAATGTTTCTAATTCTATATTGAGAACAGGGAATCATGTCAAAGATCATTAAATGATTTAGGTCCATAATAATTCATTTGTTTTTTTTTTTTTTGTTTTTTTTTTTTGCATTACAGTTGTTGGTTATTTATCATAGGGCAAAACAGGGACATTGCAAGGGCATTTTAATGTAATCATTTGAAATATATAGCAAACGACCTTAGAACTTTCTTTTTCACTTTAGCTATTTTCACAAGATCTTATTTGACATAAAGACATAAACATACCTGTTTTTGTTACAGCAGCTGCAGTTTGAACAGATAAATGATCTGAAACTACTAATATCAGGGTTAAACACTATATTTTCCAGTCCATTGTCTATTCAGTCAAGTTTGTTTGACTCTTTCTATGTCAGAGGGGAAAAAATGAGCTAGGTTTGATTTATGAATTAATTTGTTGAATTTTTCTTCAGATTATCTCCACAGAAAATCGTAATAATGCTAAATTACATGCAGTATAGTTTGAAGTTAAAAGAAAAACTCCATTCACATCAGCAATTCGACAACCTGACCATCACAAGGAAACACAAAAGCCATTTAGCATTGGAAGTGAGAAGTGTGGGTGACCCGCTTTGCTCATTAAAAAAATCAAGTAGTAATTTACTACTAGGAACTCATTAGGAGGTTTTATCTACATAAAACACAATTTGATGAGATTTGCCTATAATGCACCCTCATAAACAATGATAAAAAAAACAATGATAAAATTAAGCTTTCAGAATAAAAAACAAGTTTCTAGCTGGAGAGAGAATACTACCTATACCTTTCCCACTTACAAAAGTTTTACATCCACAGTATTTTTGAAACCTAAAATCATGTACACTTAAATGCGATCGACTAATGAGTGGCACAGCAAAAGGAGTTTTATTCTACAAAAAGCAGAGCATAAGAGACTGCATGACCATGCATGATCCACAGGAAATAAATAAGTCTGCTAATAAGAGGCATTTACATCAACAACGATGATCAATAAATGTCAGTATAAAGACCAGAACATTGTCAATGCATGTGTAAACACTTTACACAAACAATTAAATAACTCCTCTGATCATTAATCATTAAGAGTAGCTTCATACGTGCTGCTCTTTTCTGAACTCTTCCCTCACACAAATGTGTTCAGTCCATTAAATCTACAAGTGAAGGGTTGCCAGATATTAAGCCAGTAACTTATAATCAGAAAATGTTCCCTGTGATCAACCTCAAAAATACATTCAAAGTGAGGGACCCACAAAAACAGATTTGGTTTCACATACACTGACCTCCCTGGGATGAATCAAAATGTACAGTATGTTTGCTACAGGAACACAAGTGCAGCTCCAAATATACAGGATGCGCAAACTGAAGAATGTTGTCCAGGATGGTGAAATCCTGTCTCATACTGGAGTTTAAGGTCCTGGTGTTTTCTACAATGGAATAAATATTCATTTAGAAATATTAGTCAGCATTAATTAAATATCATCCAAATTCCGTAAATTATAACTGTCAGTAATGTAAACTCACCTCATCTTGGACTTTGGACATCAGAATGAGACTCTGCAGATTGTTCACAAGAAACTAAGATATCAATAAAAAAAATCATCAGTATATGTGGATGCCCTATAGCAGGTTTAAATCAGCCTCATTATTGAAAAGGTTGGTGTTATGATAAAGGAAGAAACACGTGTCTGAAATCTCTCATCAGTGAGAGAGAATCTGAGACAATACTCACACGTTGGTTTCAGATGCTCCATGCTGCCCCATCTCACAGTTTTCACTGGATTTGAATCTCTTGACCCTTTGGATTTTGGCTCCATCTGTTTTTTCTTCATTTTCTTGTTTTTCTGATGATCAGGCTGCAGTTTGTTTGGCATTACTTTCTTCCCAGCCTGTGTCTAATTTTCTCCTCATACTTTCCTGTCTGTTTAAAAAGACATTACATAAAAAAATAACATTTAGGCAACTATCTTTTCTGTTTATTGTGTTTAATCCCAAGTAATATTTGTCATATATCATTGGTGTCAACACAACATAATATCTTCACCAGCATTTAAGACACACCTAAGGTGTCTGCACTGCCATCACGGTAGGCCTACATCAAAAACAGATTCTGGATCATTCAACAGGAGATAAGATTTTAAAGATGTTTTTTAAAGATCTTGACACAATTAAGTCACTCTGCATGTTCCTATTGTTTAAATCTAATGAGCAAAATATATAGGCGTACAAATGAACACTGAGAGTGTCCTAAGTAACGCACAGGGACTACATATAGGCACTGCAGACAGAGTGAAACAGACGAAAGTATAGACACAAATAAGATGAGAACTGAAATGCGCTGTGATCTTGTTGCTCAACTGACAGTGCCAGCACGTTATAAGGAGCGAGACAGCAGAACTCAATACACAATAAAAAGCACATAAACATCATCACAAACAAATGTCATAACGCTTTTAAAACATTTTATTATATACTATATTTCTATACTATTTTATAGCATTTTACCGTATATATTTGGGAAGATATTAGGCTATAATGTTATTCTTTGCCAATATTAAAATTCTTTTTAATCTTCACGAGAACGCAATTCTGTTCTTTGAAGTAGTCAGCTTCTTTGATTTTAGACTTTTCCGTGAATGCAGAACCCATGAACCCGATCAAAGTTTTCTTCTTTTTTAAACTGGGCATTCTTGGACGTTGGTACTGTTATGAAAAACTTTTTTTAATATCTGGACTCCAGTGATACTTTAAAGTTTATCGCTAATATTCCAATATTAACAGGATAGCTGCATTTGTATCACAGAAGCCCCAAATATCCAAGCTAGACTAGCTCTTGCGTCTTCTCAAACTTACCGCTAAACTTTAACAGTGTAATTCATACCAAGTGTTGCACTACATTAATCTATTTCTAAACATCATAAATAGTTCAGAAACGTTTTAAATATAAAGAAAAACACAAAGATTTCGCTGAATGTTTCCCTGGATTGCAACGCCAGAGAGAAATTAAAGACAGAGTTGAAACCTATACAATACTAACGCGACAGACAGCCAATCACATCAAACGTCTGCGCTAAACCAATGTGATTGGTTGATGATTGAGATAGCATCAAAGAGTAGGGGAGACTGGGGACAACTGTAACGCACTCAATTCCTCCAATCAGAAACAAGCTAGAGTGATGACGCTTAATCTGCATAATATGCAGTAGGATTATCTCTCTGCCTGTGGAAAAGGAGCGCAATCTTTGTACCCGAGTCAACAATGACTGATTGCAGAACCGCAGAACCCTTACGTCACAGCAGTCTTGCAGTCCGCAGACAGATAGTATTGGGGCTAAAAATATAAAAAAAAAATAAATAAATAAATAAAAAAAAAAGATTGTATTGGGGCAGCAGCCCCAGGCCAACAGCGTCAAGCCAGAAATGGGCGGAGCAAAGGTTATTTTACTAAGCATAGCGCCACGTAGTGTTTTGGATCAGTATTTTATTATAACAATTTAATCAGATGATAGCTAGATGAAGTAGCTAAAACAAGGTAAGATTTATAAGGCTTTCATAAAACAAAGCTACTAATACAAATGGTGTGTTGTATTCTTTCCAGGAATAACTGAATGATATTATTTAAGAATGTTCCACAACATTTAGCTGGCTTCGCTGACTGAAAAAAGTTCATAAAGTTGTCATGTTTTGGTTTCTAATGCTCATCAAGGCTGTGTTTATTCAATTAAAAATACAGAAATACAGTTCTTCTATTTTAATATACATTATACATTTAATATAAATTAAAAAATCATTTATTTCTGTGATCAAAGCTGAATTTGTCAGCATCATTACACCAGAATTCAGTGTCACATGATCCTTCAGAAATCAAATTAATATGCTGATTTATCACTTTATTACTAATATGCTGTGATAGCAAAGAATATATTGTTAGAAAAGAATTATATTTTTGAATAAATGCTGTTCTTTTGAACTTGTTATTATCAAAGAATCCTGAAAAAAAGTATCACAGGTTCCAAAAAAAAGTATTTGGTAGCCCAACTGTTACCAACACTCATAATTCTAATAATAAATCAGCAAATTAGAATGATTTCTGAATGTGACACTGAAGACTAAAGTAATAGCTGATGAAAATTCAGCTTTGCATCACAGGGAAAAAAAAAAGTATATTAAAATAGAAACCATTATTTTATATTGTAATAACATTTTGCAGTATTGTATTTTTGATCAAATAAATGACTGCACATTACCATATTTTTATTTATTTTTTTTTCACAGGAAACATGTCCTCACTGATGTGCAATTGCCGGAGGTGCCTTCAGAAGTTTGGTGAAAGAGATTCCTCCAACTGAAAGAGCAAGGCCAGAAGAAAGCTCTTCTTCAGCTTTCACAGGCCGAAAAACCGTTTGTTTTCCAATTCCAATTTACGATATGGACATTTTTATGGACATATATGTAGTGCATAAACAAAGGGAGCCTCAAAATAAATAGCTTTTTCTCAGGTTTTGATTTATTTTAGGTTTCTTTTGTCAATTTTGATAATTATTGTTAACTGTGTGCCTGCTTTGCTTTAACGTTTTGTTTTATTTTCTTCATCTTTTGCTACTTATGTATGATAATGTATGGACAAATAATTGTAAAATAAATAAATTAATGAATTAAATCCAACATGAGGAGGATAAATTAATTAGTGCAAATCCTCAAGCTTCGTTTTGTCTGTCTACCTCTATCTATGATCTGCTTAAATTGTGATAATAAAATGCTTACTTGACATGAAGGTAGATTAAAACTTTTAAATAATCCAAAACACTAAGTGGCGCTATGCTTAGTAAAATAACATTTGCTCCGCCCATTTCCGGCTTGATGCTGTTGGCCTGGCGCTGCTGCCCTGAGACTGCTGTGACGTAAGTGTTCTGCGGTTCTGCAATCAGATGTGAGAAGAAGTTTTCACCAAAAGACTGATTTTCAGGAAAGAAAGTAAATTTTTGATTGTAAATTATTTTTCTTCTGCTGTCTAAAGTTTAGATGCCTGCGAAATTAAAATAACATATATTTTATCTTTGTGTTTGTGTTACAATTGCCCCCCGAGTCACATGGTCCAATGTAAGCAAAGTAAAGCGATTACTTTGAGGTAGGTTTTTATTTGACACACATTGGATTAATTTGACTTATATTTCAGTGTTACAATTGCCCCCAAACACTGTTACAATCGCCCCCACCAAGGGGGCAATTGTAACACTCTGACTTCTTGCATTTAGTTTAATATTATAGTCTTGTCCTTATTAGTGAAAATATATAAATTGTTTTATTTATTAATGCACCTATATCTGTTTCTTGTATCAGAAGATGACTAGTTTATTTCAAGTAGTCTGTGAGTTCTGAAGGAAAATGTAAAAAATGTTACAATTGCCCCCGGTCTCCCCTACAGCATCTGCATCACCGCCCTTACCATCATATACACTCGACACGCCCGCTTTACTTCTGATGGAAATCCCCTTCAAACTTCGTAATATTTGTCGGCGTTCAGATTTGCGATACGCTTTGATCTGGCTGCAGCGTGGATGTGTGGGAGCTCTCAATAGTTCCAAACAACTCCGCGCTGCCAATGTATTTGACTGGGTTTAAGTAGGCTAGCTAGATAACAGTTTCACTATATTCGCAGCATTTTCGAGTAATTATTAACACATAATGTGCATTGATTGTGTATTGATACCTATTTTGAATACGTTTTACAATCGCATTTCATTCCGGGGAGTGATAAAGAGACAGCATTAATATGTTCTCACACTCTTTGACAGTCAAATGTTACCAAACTTAAGTGTAACTTTTATTCAATTAAATATTTGTAATATATAGTTCAGTTCTATTTAGTTCATGTTTGGACAAGTTTTTTGTACTAAATAATGTGTGCAATAATGATCCTGATATTATATTACAGTTAGTGTAGTATTTAGGGTTAAATACATTTGAATGTGCATTTGGACATGATCAAACACTCATATTTTTTTATAGGTTTGCCATTTAACGATTTAATGTTAAATGTTTAAAAAAAAGTGCATTTCTCATGTTATTTTATGATATTCACATAACATACGTGAATATTACAAAAGGCAAGCAAATATGGCATTTAACATAATAGAAAAGTTTTAAATAAATGTAATAAAAAAACAAGGCAACCAATTGCATTCAGCATACATTTTTATTGTATTGAAACTCATTCAACCTCCTCCTACAGGGAGAGAAAGATTGCAGAAAGACTAAACACTTAAAATATGACAACTGGTATCTGGTTAATGTCGCTATTACGGTGTTTCTCACGTTATCTAACTGCAATCTTAGTATAACTGTTTATTATCTAACGATAAACATTAATTGTATATCGCTTCGTAAAATACCACTACTGGCCAGATTTCCGAGAGGTCAACTGATGCGTTAAAATGTCAAAAAATGCAGTAATTTCTTCAATTTACCAGCGAATGTGCTTAAGAAGCGCTGAACTGAATAGGCTTTAAAGCTGGACCTATTGGTTGTTTGTAACTATTGGCCGCTCCATGACACGCTTTACTTCCGCATTCCTCAGTTCCCATGGAAGCCTATGGGAGTCAACTCTCGATGAAATGTCAACATAATAGGAAGATTGACAGAAGTCGAAACCAATAACCAGTATAGTAAACCGGAGAAAACACACACAGCAGGAGGACGTAAATTCTAACACTTAAAAATACATTTACATTGAAGAGCCTCAATAAATATAAAATTTTTAATGTTTTGCCTTACAATTGAGTGGCATTGCATGTAATCCTTTGTAATTATTTTGCAGCGTTTTCATTCAGTTCTAGATGGTGGCATTTCTTTAATGCATTTTCTGAAGGTTTGAGCAGATAAGGTATTAGAAACTACTTAAATTAGCAATAAATACTACAATACTTGCAGTTCCTTATTCCAAACTGATTAAAGTTCAAATAAACAATTCTGTCCATCTGACTTTTATTGACCTGATTAAAACCAGACAAGTGATCAGGGGTTTAGGGGTACAAAAGATTTAATGTGTTTTACCTTGCCTTTAAGTCTTTATTACTTCTAATTTGTATATTATTATGAAAACTTGTACAAATTGATTTATTTATGGGTAATATTTCATCCTTAGAACATTCCACCACATCAACAGCAAATTTCTTTTGTTTTAAAACTAAATTTGACTTCTAAATACATTTAGACTAAGTTTGTCCACAATTACCCCCAGAAAAAAACAAAACAACAGTGGAAAATGTGAAAGGTTTAATAAGTGTACTATACTTACAAGTAACTTATACACCAATATCCCAACCCAACACAAACACATGATCTTACAAATAAAAACATCTTTAAAAAAACTAAATGACAGGTGTTTAAATAATGGTTAATGGCTCTCCCAGACTAACTTAATATATTTTCAAGTATTTTGAAAGGGGAAAAACAGACTTGTATTCAACACTACACTGAATCGGTGCTTGAAAACATTAAGTACACTTCTTTTCCTTTCCTGCAATACATTGGCAGCACAATAAAGCCATGTCGTTGCTGGATCAGCTCAGTATAGATTCAGTAATTCATATTGACTGGGATCATTTGTAATTTAGATAAAGCTTCTGTGAGAGCAAACACTAAACGACAAGAACTGTATTTCCAACACAACACTGTGATGTAGCAATAACTCAAGATATACTTGGAAATGTCTTCTATTTTGTAATCAGGTTAGACACTAAAGGTATTCAATCAGAAGTCTCTCTCTTCTTCTTGACCAATCACAGCTGGCCAGATTAATTAAAACACCCTGTCGAACTCTGATTGGCTGGTGGTGGCAGGGTTTCTGTTCTGATTGGCTGGCTGTTGGGGCATGTGACCTCTCCTGCGCGGCGGCGCCAGGTACTCAAACATGGAGGTGTTGTGCGTGGAGAGCATGTTTTTGAGGTCGGAGGGCATGGGGTCGGACCAGAAGAAGTCGTGGTTGAGAGCGTCGTCGCTGTCTATTCTCTGAGCCGGATCCAGAACCAGCAGTTTGTCGATGAGGTCCAGAGCGTATGGGTCTTTCACATAAGCCTTTAGTCTGTCCTTCACCTTACGCTTCTGACCTTTAGGAAGCTCCATCTTCTGATACAGCTCATACTTCTTATCCACACCGGGCCAAACCTGAGAAAACAATACAGATGTATAAATAAATACATAAAATTTAAGTATGAAACATTGATTCACATCTATGATTTTTGTACTCATTTTTGGTTAAATATATGCTAATAAATATTTAGTAGGAATTAAATTTTAATATTTTTTTTAATAATGATTTTGTAAAGCATGCAAATAAATACATTTCCAAAAATTAACATGGTTTCAAGTTTCATATGATTTTTGTAAACATTTTGTTAAATATACTAAATATTTATTAGCATATGAGTTCAATGTTTATATGTGTTTTTTGTATTGATTTTGTGAAGCATGCAAATAAAAAAAAAAACATGGACTTGTTTCATATTTATGATTTTTGTAAACATGTTTCAAATTTCTGCTAATAAATATTTTGTATGAGTTCAAGTTTCATATTTATGTTTTTTTGTATTGATTTTGTAAAGCATGCAACTAAACATTTTAAAAGAATGAACATGGGTTCAAGTTTCATATTTATGGTTTTTGTACACATTTTTAATTAAAAATATATGCTAATAAATTTGATTTTGTTTTACATTTCTGCCAATAAATATTTTATATGAGTTCAAGTTTCATATTTATGCCTTTTGTACTGATTGTGAAATATGTAAATAAATACATTTAATAAAAAAAATGTAAATGGATTCAAGTTGTTTATGATTCCTGCTATCGTTTTTTGTTAAAAAAAAATATGCTAATAAATATTTAGCATTTCAAGTTTGATATTTTGGCTTTTTGTACTGATCTTTTTTTTTTTTCCAAATATGCAAAAAAAAAAAAATGAAAGAACATGGATTCAAGTTTCATATTTATCATTTTTCCTAAATTTTTTGTTAAATTTATGGTAAAAACATTTTTTTAGCATGAATTGAGTTACGTATTTATACATTTTGTACAGATTTTGTAAAATATGCAAATAAATACATTTAAAAAAATAAAATGGATTTAAGTTTTGTTTATGATTTTTGTTAAAAAAAAGTGCTAATAAATATTTAGCATGAACTAAGTTTCATATATTACGTTTTTGTTAAAGAAAGGATAATAAATATTTAACATCAATTCAAGTTCCATATTTTAGGTTTTTGCACTGATATTTTTTTCCAAATATGCAAATAAAGTTTCTTTTTTAATTAACATTGATTCAAGTTTTATATTTATGATTTCTGCACAATTTGTTAAATATATGCTAATAAATATTTAGCATGAACTGAGTTTCATATTTACACATTTTGTACAGATTTTGTGAAATACTTAAATATGTTTTAAAATTGTAAAATGGGTTCAACTTTCATATTTATGCTTTTTGACCTAATTTTTGTTAAAGAAAAGCTAATAAATATTTAACATCATTTCAAGTTTGATATTTTTGCTTTTTGTACTGATCTTTTCAAATATGCAAATAAAGTTTTTTTTAATGAACATGGATACAAGCTTCATATTTATAATTTCTGCATTTTTTTGTTAAATATATGGTAACAAATTTTTAGCATGTATTGAGTGTCATATTTATACATTTTGTACAGATTTTGCGAAATATGTAAAAAAAAAAATTTTAAATGTAAGTGGTTCAAGTTTCATATTTATGCTTTTTGACCTATTTTTATTTTTTTTTTAATTTGTTTGTTATTTAACATCAAATCAAGTTATGTTTTAATATGCAAACAAATATTTAAAATAAAAAAATGAATATCAATTCAACTTACAAAGTCATTCTTTGTGTACTCATTTTGTTAAATATAATCAGTAAATTTAAATTAAAAATTACTATTTATGCTTTTTGTTACATACATGCAAATAAATATAACAAAAAACATGGATTCTATATTGATGTTTTTGTATATTTATATTTAATATATGCAAACAAATATTTAGCATTAATTCAAGTTTCATATTTTTTACTCATCATACTCATTTTATAAGTAAGCCAAAAAATAATGATCCCAGTTTCAGATTTTTATTTTTTGTAGTTATTTTTTAAATATACAAACAAATAATGAAGAAAAATAGCGTTTGCGTGTATGATGATGACATTTTAAGCCCTTCCTTTGAATATCTTGACAAAATCAGATCAGAAGTGAACACTTTAGACATTTGAAACAGTAATCTATCTCGGTTGACCATCTGTGATCTGATCACTCAAAAAAGACATAAAAATCATGTGTAAAGAGGGTTATAGTAGTATAGTTCTGTGTGTTACCTCAGGAGTAATCGATCCACACAGTTGACTAATGAGGGTGAGCTGGTGCTGTTCTGTGTTGCCCTGCATGATGGGGCTTCTGGTCCACATCTCTGCCATGATACACCCTCCACCCCACAGATCTATGGGAGGCCCGTAGTCTCTCTCCCCTAAAATCACAAATATACACCAATAATTACAAAAGACCAATAATGACATCCCATACCAAGTGTTTCAATGGGGTTTCACTTACCCAGCAGCAGTTCAGGCGGTCGGTACCACAGTGTGACGACCCGATTTGTGTAGCGGTTCCCCTGACTGTTCTTGGCCAAACTAAATGCTCTGGCCAATCCAAAATCAGCCAGCTTTAGAACGCCATCTCTGGTGATCAGAACATTGGCTGCTTTCATGTCTCTGTGGAGGATCTAACACAAAAACACAACATACTTCAGTCTGAGCCTTTAAACATTTTAAAGGTTTCTTAGTCTGTTTAAATAGTCACATTTACATCAGATAATCTGGGAATATTTCAAAGGAAACTGTATGTTGTCTTACCTTATTTCTGTGTATGTAGTAAAGTCCATTTAGCAGCATCTGCATCACCTTCTTAATCTCAGCCAGAGTGAATTTAACATTAGCATTACTCAACAGTCCAGCGAGGTCATGCTCACAGAAATCAAACACCAGATAGATGCTGCCCTTATAACGGTTAAACTGAGTGGCTGGAGAGAAAGGGATGAGAAAAATAAACTTATAATCATCAATATTCCTTCAATCAAAAACAAAACATCATGTGATATAACACACTTTCTATTATTTGATATAGGGTGAGTAACAGGAAGTTTTTGACTAATGAATTTACATTACTACTGCATGAAGGGCCATTCTCAAAGATAACTATATCTATAAAATTCAATGACAGAGCAGCAATTTGTAGATTAGCACATTAAAGGAGTGCACTCCTTCATCCCCTTGTCATCCAAGATGTTCATGTCTTTCATTCTTCAGTCGTAAAGAAATTATCCTGTTTGAGGAAAACGTTTCAGGATTTCTCTCCATGTTAAAGGACTTCTATGGTGCCATGAGTTTGAACATCCAAAATGCAATTTAAATGCAGCTTCAAAAGGCTCTAAACCCAGCCAAGGAAGAAGGGTCTTATGGTTATTTTATAATAACAAAAATTGCACAATTTATATACATTACTGTTTTAACTTTTTGTAAAGGGTGTTTAAAGTTCTTTGCATGTTTAGTTTGTAAACACTGGGTCGGTACTTCTGCAGCCAAGTAGGGCGATTTTGAAGAGGGAGGTGAAAACTGTCATGAACCGGAATACAGAGTTCATGCAGAGCTAGACAAGATGAGCATTTGAGGATAAGTAGTATATAAACTGTAAAGTATGCTAAATAAGACCCTTCTTCCTCAGCTGGGATTGTTTAGAGCCTTTTGACGCTGCATTTTGGACGTTCAAACTCTAGGGCACCATAGTCCAGTATATGGAGAGAAATCCTGAAATTTTTCCCTCAAAAAACTATTTCTTTACGACTAAAGAAAGACATGGACATCTTGGATGACTAGGGGGTGAGTACATTATCTGTAAATTTTGTTCTGGAAGTGAACTACTAATTTAAATGTAAAAACAGCAGATATACATAGAAAGACCTATTAAACACACATGCTGTAGGTTTTCACCTTTTGTTCTGCAGATCTCAATGAGGTTCACCACATTCTCATGTTTGAGCAGCTGTAAGATCTTGATTTCCCTTAGAGCTGTGATGGGAAACTGAAGAGAAGAGAAGAGCACAAACACCCTTAAGTGTGTGAAGTCTGCATTTATAATCAGTTCAATAACTGTATAACTTGACTTCAATGTAGGGCAGAGCTTTGTTCTCACCCCTTCTTTCTCATTCTCCATGAGTACTTTTTTTAACGCCACCTTCTTCCCCGTCTGTCTGTGTTTGGCCTTGAACACCTCCCTACAGAGAGAAAACACATCAGTGAATCACTAAACCTCATGGGTAATCAACCCAGCAATCACATTGATTACTACTAAATCAAAATATAGCAGGAGGGTAAAGGAACAGATCACCACAAAATGACAATATACTGAATATTAACGTAAAGGACTACTCTGCTTTCAAAATTAAAATTCCTTGATAATTTACTCACCCCTATGTCATCCAAGATGTTCATGTCTTTCTTTCTTCAGTCACAAAGAAATTAAGTTTTTTGATGATTTCTCTCCATATAGTGGACTTGAGTGGCGCTTCAAAGTAGCTTCAAAGTGCTCTGAACGATCCCAGTCGAGGTATAAGGGTCTTACCTAGCTAAATGATTGGTTATTTTCTAAAACAAATATGCAATTTATATACTTTTTGTATACTCATCTTGTCTAGCTCTGCAATGCGCATGTGCACTCTGTGCTGTCCGGTTCAATACAGTTAGGGTATGTTGATAAACTCCCATCTCATTTTCTCCTCCAACTTCAAAATCACCCTACATTGCTGCAGAAGTATGACCCAATGTTTACAGAGTGAACATACTAAGAAGGTCAAACACCGTTTACAAAAAAGTTCAAAGAGTATGGATCACAGAGCTAGGCAAGACAAGCATTTGTGGTTCAAAAGTGATAAGTTCCTTATTCCTCGGCTGGAACTGTGTAGACCCCTTTGAAGATGCACTGAAACTGCATTTTTAACCTTCAACCCAGTGAGCACCACTGAAGTCCACTTTATGGAAAAAAGTCCTGGAATGTTTTACTCAAAAACCTTAATTTCTCTGCACCCGAAGAAAGACAGACATGAATATTTTGGATGACATGGGGGTAAGAAAATTATCAGGAAATTTGTATCCCGGAAGTGGAGTACTTCTTTAACCTCAGGCCATTCAAGATGTAGATAATTCAAAGATAAAGAAATGTAGCACTACATCACTTGCTGAGCAATGGATGCTCTGGACTGAATGGGTGCCATCAGAATGAGAGTCTGAACAGCTGATAAAAACATTATATTAACCCACACCACTTATGTCCATCAATTAACATCTTGTGAAGTAAAAATCTGGGTGTTTTAACTTCAAACTATTACATCTTAGCAAAAAACCAGTCCACAATACATAACAACACTTTATCCAGTGAGAAAGTCCATCTCTGACTGTCCTCTCACATCAAAATCCACCCACATATCCATTTAAAAATATGCTTAAATCTCTGCATATTTCTCTCCTGATTGATATGAGATGACTTTATCACTGGAGAAAGCAATATTATGGATAGAGGGCTTTTTAAAACCTTTTTCTAGTTGTCTTTTTAGGAACAGTTTGAAGCTACAACATATTACAGGTGGATTTGTTTCTTTTAAACATGCAGCTTTTCGCTTCACAAGATGTTAAGTGATGGACTGGAGTGGTGTGGATTACTGCAATGTTTTATCAGCTGTTTGGTCTCTCATTCTAACGGCACCCATTCACTGCAGAGGATCCAAATCTGATGAAGAAAAACTCATCTATCTTGGATGGCCTGAATTGTTAGCAAATTTTCGTTTTTGTCTTTATTACTTTATTGACCTCTATAGACACCTTATCAGCCATTGTTTTCCTGATGCTATGTCACAGCAGTTATAAACATTAGATTTAAGGTGCATTTTCTTACACAGTCATCAAATACTCACCCGAACGTGCCCTGGCCGATCTTTGCCAGCTTCTCATATTTGGAGAACTCATCACAGAAGGGAAACTCGACCCCATCATAGTATTTAGACATGATGGCGGTCTCCCTGTCCGGCCTAAACACACACAACACACATATATTTGCTTTTAAACACAACGAAGAGCTCTGTTACCTTCTGACGTCCTTTGATTGAGCCAACCACAATTAACGTTACAAAACTCATACAGACGCATTTAGGCAAACTTATGTTCTAAATACGGCAATATTTAGCCTTTCATAAGGCTGTTTTGGTTATGTGAGTGATTTCGTGTTCTTCATTCGGCCCCCACAAAGACAGAAACCAAACCCACACGCACAAACATGTGCTTTACGCCGTTGTTTAAAAGACTAGCTACAATTAAACAATATGTATATGTGCTTGACATGTTAAAGATTGACAAAATCGAGTTTTTAATACTTTAAATGACTGATAAGAGATAGAATATTATTAAAATATTCGTACTTATCCCCACCGCCGGAGCTTCCGGTTTTGTCGCGCTGCATCCTTGCTGTTCCTCTGCGGTCCGCACTACGGATTCAACCGCGTCAAGAAAACCTCTACCGCCACCTGCCGCCCGGAAGATCCGCAGTCATTACATAAAGCTAAGGCTAGCTTTTGAACTTACGTAATGTAAATTGATTTTTTTTTGGTAAATGAAAACATATTGTGATAAAACGTATTTTATCCAGCAAAACCTCACCTTGAAACTGGACACGTTATTTGCAGCAAAAATAGACTTAAGTGTCACGGATATTTGTAGCAATAGACAAAAATACACTGTATGGGTCAAAAAAAAAATGTTCGTGCAAAAATCATTAGGATATTAAGTAAATATCAAGTTCCATGAAGATATTTTGTACATTTCCTACCGTAAATATACCAAAACCTAATTTTTGATTAGTAATATGCATTACTAACAACTTAATTTGGACAATTTTAGAGGGTGATTTTCTCAATATTTTGATTTTTTTTTTTTTTTTGCACCCTCAGATACCAGCTCTTCAAATAGTTGTATCTCAGCCAGATATTGTCCTATCCTAACAAACCATACATCAGTGGAACAATGTACCCTTATTACTGTTTTTGTTTTGTGGTCCAGGGTCACATATATAAAATAGGAATTACAGACACAAGCATCTTTTGTTTCGGATTTTTATTAATCTGGTATGTACAGTACATAAAGATTTACATAGCACCCTATGGCACTTTAAGACATGAGTGGCATAATCTTTATTGATCAAAACTAGTATTATTGTTATAATAATTATCTAATCTTTCATACCTAAAATTATCCCAAAACCAAGTTACCATATTCAAAAATCCAGGTTGCATTTGAAAATAGTTTTGCATCTAGACTACACACTCTCCTGTCTACTACAGTACATAAAATGCGAAAAAAATCTTCGCATAAAATGCGAAAAAGTCATCTTTTTATACACCTCCAGTCTTCTTATGTATATACATACACACAACAAACAATACATTTAACTTTTTTTTTTCACCATGAACGGTTGTGAGCACCGCAGTGTTGACATGCTTTGAACATCATTTTGCATCAGCTTATGATTAGAAATGACACATTACAACATTAGAGAACAGTGTTTTATATATGGCACAGTTATTACAGTGCAATAAGAAACAACACAAATACTGATGAGCGCAGGCAACCCGACTTTCTATTTCATGAACTGAAAGATTCAGTTTAAAAACATCAAAACTGTAGTGTACAATAAAGAAGCTTACACAAAAAAATGAACTGAATGCACTTTAAGTACTTCAGAATAAAGTATTCCAATAAAGTAAACATAAACAGCTCAAGTAGATTTGGATTTATGTTTTATACATAAACTGGTCCAATGCTTCTTTCGGATGTAGAATGCATGGATTCTAGAAGAAATTATTTCAACCATGATTTGCAGTGAAATCTTAATACTGAACTGTTAAACTTGCTGATAATTTACTCACCATCAGGCCAGCCGAAGATGTAGATGAGTTTGTTTCTTCATCAGAACAGATATGCAGAAATGTAACCTAGCAATGGATCTGGAGTGAATGGGTGCCATCAGAATGAGGGTCCAAACAGCTGATAAAAACATCACAATAATCCACAAGTAACCACTCCAGTCCATCAATTAAAATCTTGTGAAGAGAAAAGATGAGCGTTTGTAAGAAACAAATCCATCATTAAGACAATTTAGCTTTAAACCTTTGATTTTGGGTAAAATACATGTCCATAATATTGCTCAAGCCAAGATCAAGCCAAAACAGTTCTAAACAAATATCTGAATAGATTTTGATGTGAGAGGAACACAAGGGATGGACTTCTTCACTAAAGGAAGCGTTATTATGAGTTTCAAGTTAAAAATGTCTTTATGATAGAATTATTTCTTACAAACAAGCAGCTTTTGGCTTCTCAAGATGTTAACTGATGGACTGGAGTGGTGTGGATTACTTGTGGATTATTGTGATGTTTTCATCAGCTGTTTGGACTCTCCTTCTGACGGCACCCATTCGCTGCAGAGGATCCACTGGTGAGTGATGCAGTGCCTAATTTCTCCAAATCTGATGAAGAAACACTCATCTATATCTTGGATGGTCTGAGGGTGAGTAAACTTTCAGCAAATTTTCATTTGTGGTGAGCTACTTTTATAAGTACCAGGACTGAGGGTTTAGGCACTAGGTGGCACACTTCCTGTGTTTGGCTGTATGTCCAACATTACAGACACATGCATAAGTCTGTTATGAGTTTAAAGCAGGGTCCAAGTGTTTTAAAGTCCCTCCCACCAGGTGTAAGCTACCTGTGATGAGGACGTGTATGTTTACAGCTTCTCGTAATGGAGCGGCTTTCGCGCTTATGCTAGGTTTAACGGGTATGACGCATTTGTTTGGGTCTGACAGAACCGAGTCTCTTCCCTGAGTGATCCACTGCAGGGCGCTGAGGATGCAGGGGAACACTAGCGTGTCGCTGTGGCGCTCCGCAACCAATGGCAAGCCGCCTCCGATCAGAAGCTCCGCCTCTGGTTTTTCCTCCTGGCCATTCAGAATGCGCCAGCTCTGCTGGTTGTCCAGGCAGCGTGTGAGCATGTTCTCCACAGAAACGTTAAAGTTCTGTTGGTCTGAAGGACAGAGTATGTTAGTAAAATAGTCTAAAAAAAAAAATGCTTACAAATATTGAATATACACGACCAGTCAAAAGTGTTTCAACAGTAAGATTTTTTTTTATTTTACAGAAGTCTCTTCTGTTCACCAATCCTGCATTTATTTCATCCAAAGTAAAGCAAAAAAGTAACATTTTGAAATATTTGTACTATTTAAAAAACTGCTTTCTATTTGAATACATTTTAAAATGTAATTTATTCCTGTGATCAAAGCTGATTTTCAGCATCATAACTCCAGTCTTCAGTGTCACATAATTCTTCAGAAATCATTCTAATTTGCTGATTTGTATTATTGTCTGTATTATTATTAGCTATATTTAAAACCATTGAGAACATTTTTCAGGATTATTTGGTGAATAGAAAGATACGAAGATCAGCATTTATTCAAAATAAAAAGCTTTGTAACACTGTACACTATACCATTCAAAAGCTTGAAGTCAGTATAATTATAGAAAGAAATTATAGAAATTACAGAAATTAGTAGTTTTATTTAGCAAGGATGCTTTAAATTGATCAAAAGTGATGATAAAGACATTTATAATGTTACAAAAGATTTCTATTTCAGATAAATGCTGTTCTTCTGAACTTTCTATTCAAAGAAACCTGAAAAAATTATACTCCGCTGTTTTCAACAACAACAACAACAACAACAATAATAATAATGTTTTTTTTCAACAGCAAATCATAACATTAGAAAAATATCTGAAGGATCACATGACACTTTTAGACACACTAATGATGCTATGATGCTAAAAATTCAGCTTTGAAATCACAGGAATAAATTACATTTTAAAATATATTCAAATAGAAAGCAGTTGTTTTAAATAGTAAAAATATTTTAAAATGTTCCTGTTTTTACTGCAGTTTGGATTAAATAACAATACTTCTTTAAAAAAAAAAACACACAATTTAGTCCAAAACCTTTGAACAGTAGTGTATTTTTATCAATACGTATCAGTACTACAAAAAAAAAAAAAAATTATATATATATATATATATATATATATATATATATATATATATATATATATATATATATATATATATATATATATATACACATATACACACACACACACACACACACACACATTTTTTTACCTTGAATTACATGTTTAATAAATGAAATTCAAATAAAATCTATTTATGTTATATTATATTAAAATGTTGCCTGATTGTGGTGTATGTTTTGGCCAAAACATCTAAAAAGGCAAAATCACTGTTATTAATATTCTTCAGCCTTAATGCTAAAAGTTCAGTTCATGCAAAAAACATTTAGTTAGTCAGCACTCTTATGATCAGTTTTGAACAAGGAATCTGGTCCTGAGTCACTCAAAACATCTATCATCACCTCTCTTTGATTGACTAGATCTCATATCATCTTCTGCATCTGGATCTCTTACACAGGACGTTGGCTGAAAGCGTCTCTTACCTGCATTACAGGTCGCTATGGCCTCTGTGATGTTCGGACAGAACACGGCAAAGTCGAAATGACAGGGCTAATATAGATAGAAAGCGTTAGCATACAAAACTCAAACAAAAAGTATGTTGATTAAAAAGTGTGAAATGATAACTCACTGCGAGCAGCTTGAGCATAGCAGCACAGTCTCTCTCTCCTGTAGCGTTGAATAAAAGGACCCTCACTACCGGACCCCTACAAACAGAGTATTAAAAAAAAGCATTATACAGTTATGCAGATGCTGTCATTAATTACTCACCCTCAGGTCATTCCAAACCCGTTCATCTTCATAACACAAATTAAGATATTATTTGATGAAATCCAAGAGCTTTCTGACCATGCATAGACGGCAATGCAACTACCATGTTCAATGCCCAGAAAGATAGTAAGGACATCTATAAAATATTTTATGAGACATCAGTGGTTCAAACCGTAATGTTATGAAGCTACAAGAACACCGTTTGTGCACAAAGAAAACAAAAATGGTGACTTTATTCAAGAATTTCTTCTCTATAGTGTCTATGACCTGAGCACACATCAAAGACTGACACGGAAAAGACAGAATTGTTGAATAAAGTTGTTATTTGTGCACATAAAGTATTCTTGTAGCTTCATAACATTATGTTTAAACCCCTAATGTCACATGGACTATTTTAATGATGTCCTTACTAGCTTTCTAGACCTGGGAACATTTCAGTTGTGTTGCTGTCTATTCAGGGTTAGAAAGCTCTTGGACTTCATCAAATTATTTGATGAAATATTATTATTCATCTTAATTTGTGTTCTGAAGATGAACGAAGGTACGACAGGTTTGGAATGACATGAGGGTGAGTAATTAATGACAGAATTTTCATTTTTGGGTAAACTATTTCTTTAAGAACACTATGCACTACTGTCTGAGAAAAACAGGAAGGCCTTCTCACCCTGCGTTTCTCTCATGTTGTAATGCGATATCATTAAACCAGCGGACACAGGCCTGCATGCTGCGTGTAGTGTGAGCTCCGTCCAGGAAATACGTCACAGGACCGTGTTTTAGTGTCTGATTGCGTCCAGGCCACTCAGTCTCCGCAAGACCTGTGAGAACAACATATAAATTGCTGAAAACACTATGAACTTTCCAAGGCATTTGCCATTTAGTAATGTTGTAACAATACTGATTAAATATCAGGACAAGTAACCAAAAGGTTGCAGGTTCAGACCTCACAAGTAGCAGTTTTAGTTATTGCTGCCTATGAAGGATGTACTAAATCAGTTGCTAATGAGGTCAAAAGTTCACATACACCTTGCAGAATGGTAATTATTTTATCAAACAAAAAAGGGAACATGCAAAATGCATGTTTTTATTTAGTACGGTCTTAAATATGAATTTTACATAAAACATTTACAAGAAGGCCACAACACAAAAAAAAAAAAAAATGACCCTGTTGAAAAGTTTTCATACATTTGATTCTTAATGGTATCCACAGCTGTGTTGTTTTTTTGTTTAGTGATAGTTGTTCATGAGTCCCTTGTTTGTCCTGAACAGTTAAACTGCCCACTGTTCTTCAGTCTTTCAGGTCCCATTCTTTGGTTTTTCACCGTTTTTGTGTATTTGAACCCTTTCCAACAATGACTGTATGATTTTGAGATCCATCTTTTCACACTGAGGACAACTGAGAGACTCATATGCATTTACAGAAGGTAAATGCTATTACAGAAAGTTCAAACACTCACTGATGCTCCAGAAGAATAAACTATGCATTAAGAGTCAGGGGTGAAAACTTTTGAACAGAATGTGTACATCTTTATTATTTTGCCTAAATATCATATTTTCATAATTTAGTACTGCCCTTCAGAAGCTACAGAAAATACTTGCATGATTCCTAGAAGACAAAATAAGTTACATTTAACCTGATCTTCAAATTCAAAAGTTTTCACCCCCTGACTCTTAATGCAAATTTGTTCCTTCTGGAGCATCAGTGAGCGTTTGCACCTTCTGTAATAGTTGCATATCAGTCCCTCAGTTGTCCCCTGTGTGAAAAGATGGATCTCAAAATCATACATTGTTGGAAAGGATTCAAATACATAAAAATGCTGAAAAACCACTGGACAGCAGGCAATTTAACTGTTCAGGACAAACAAGGGACCCAGTAAACAAAAAAAAGCCATCATCTAGGTAACAACACAGTGTTAGGAATCAAGTGTATGTAAACTTTTGAACAGAGTAGTTTCTATAAATTCAACCATTATTTAATCTTGTGGCCTGCATGTAAACATCTTATGTGAAATATCATGTTTGGGACAGTACTAAAAAAAATACTTATTTTGTTAAAAATTAACATTGTTGCAGTTTCTGCTAGGTGTATGTAAACATTTGACCCCAAATGTATGTAGGCAGCAGACATCAAAACAGTTCAGTAGGTTTCAAAACAGAGCTTTAAATTGGGCTGTAGAGTGTGTTTTTCCAGACCTTTGATCATTGCAGGACTAGGCTGGAAGGCTGAAGCTGGACTCACGTCACTGAACTCAACTGGAGATGATGATGCAGGGTCTAAGGAACAAAGAGCTGGTTAAAAACACAAACAGAGATCTGTGAACTAACCCACAAACAGTCACAAACTCACACCTGTGAGGAAATGTCTCTGCAGCCAGGTGTGTGAAAGCTGTAGAGCCAGAGAAGCGTTACTGCGCTGATGTTGACCGGCCAGACCCAACCTGAGCGAACCCTCGTTCTCATACTCCTCCAGATCAGGGCACACTGATAACGAACACTGAGAGAGAAACAGAACAATGTGAGCAAATTAACAGCATATTGAATTGTGTATTTGAAGTGCGTGTTTGTAGTGCTCACCCCAGTTTCTTCTGCTCGCTCTTGAAGCACTTTCATCGGCCCATCAGGCTGTTTGACTGTGAACGCAGGAACTCCTGGCTGCAATAAACGCATTCGCTAAAAACCTTTCAATATAGAAAGTTTCGAATTCTTTTTCACCCAAGAGCCACAACTATTCACCTTAAAAATTCCTCCTTTCTGCCAGGCAATTTTCTCAATGGTGTCTCCTAGTATGCTGGTGTGATCTATGCCCAAAGAGGAGATGCCACACACCCAGGGACGCCTAAGAAAAACATTTCAATGAATGAATCCTCAATCACTTTCAAAGTGAAGTGTATAGTACCAAATGCAACCACAAAATAATACACATCACCTTAAACTAGGCCTGGGCGATATGGCAAAAATGTAATCTCGATAATTTTGTCCCCATACTGATCAATAACGATATACATTTCGATATATAAACTATTAATGCTGCCAGCTTTAAAAAAGCATCCCAACTATGACTGAAGCCACAAAAATTTGAGGGTTCATTAATTACATTTTAAAGTATAGTTTATAAATTAATTGAATTAATACATTAAAAATTAAAAGTTGTGACAAAAAAAAGGTAAATGAGAGTAAATGTGCAAAATGTAAACACAAAATTGTTGTAAACATAATTTTTATGTAACACAATTACAGTTTTTTTCTTTGCCAGAAAGACAAGTCTGTCTACATCGTCTGGCTTTAAGAGGTAGATTAAATGTGCAAAATGTAAACATAAAACTATACAACTAGAAATTGCACACAATTTGTCAAACTTTTACATTATTTTTCAGGAAGACTAGACTGTCAGCAGTGTCTGGCGTTAAGAGGTAGTTTAAATGTGCAAAATGTAAACATAATTATATTAATTCACTTCTATTCATCACAATTTGTAAAGGCATTTTTTTTTTAGATTAGATTAAATGTGCAAAATAAAACTATAACTTTTCTAGCCAGTGCCCATAATGTGTAAAACGTTTACGAAATTTTACAGATCGTTTTAATCTGCGCCTCGATGCTTTGCAAATAGCCAAACCACTTCCATATAACTGAATTCGTGCTACCTTTTTTGTCGACAATTTCATCATTTTTGGATAGTAACTCGAGGTTAGTTTCACTTTCGTCCCTGCTTCTGCTCATTTTTGTCGTCCTTGTGTCGAGTTTGCTTTGCAAAGTTTGCAAAATTTCATCCCTCAACAACCAAAGTGTTTTTGAAAAGTTCTGAAAAAGTTTCTGAAGTCTGTTAAAGCAACAGTTCACCTCAAAATAAAAATTTACTGAAAATGCACTCACTCTAAGGACATCCAAGATATAGATGAGTTCTTTCTCCATTAGAGCAGACTTGGAGAATTTGGAGGCCTGGAGTATTACATCACTTGCTTACCAATGGATTCTCTGCAGTGAATGGGTGCCATCAAAATGAGACTGTTTGTGCACAGTGCTTGATATCTGCATATTTCTCACGTGATTCAGATGAGACAAAGTTAAATATGCCTTGATGAATTTGTTTCTTACAGACACACAACATTTCCACTTCACAAGATGTTAATTGATGGACTGAAGAGGTTTGAATTACTTGTGGGATTATTATGTGTTTTTATCAGCTGTTTGGACTCTCATTCTGACAGCACCCATTCACTACAGAGGATCCATTGCTGAGCAAGTGTAATGATAATTTCTCCAAATCTGTTCTGATGAAAAAACAAACTCTTGGATGTTCAGCAAATTTTCATTTTTCATATTCCTTTAACACTTTTAGAAAGATTCTGTGTGCAACTAAAGAGAAGGTGTTTTGAATAAAGATAAGATGTCATTATAGTTTGTTAATGTGTTAAGTGAGATGATTTCTTGATTTTCCTTACTCTGGTTCATGTTGTCAGTGATGATTGTGACTAATAGGATCAGTGAAACTCAAGAAGAATGCCAATCAATGATTGGCTGATACGAGAGGAATGTGTCACGCTTGAATTATGAAAAGCCAGACGAATGGCGATTAAATGGAGGTCACACTAGAATAATGTGGCACAAAGAGAGTATTAGACACGCTATGCTGAAGCAGACAGGAGGGAGACAGTAAAAACTCTGAATCTCAAGGCCGAATAGTGTTCTGATACCTGATAATATTAGTGCAGTCATATGCTCCACCAATGCCAACCTCAATGACAGCCAAATCAACCTGAACAGAGGTGGAGACAAAGAATTTTGGTCAAGGGATATAATAAAGGACAATGATCTCTAAGACAAAATGACTAAACTTTGACATTGCTGATGATAACAGAGTAGTAAAAAACTAGCATTAGATCACTATTAAATGATTGAACTGATCTGTGAATGTTTGTAATAAAACATTGCAAAAAATGCTTTTCTTACTTAGATTGTTTTGTCCTGTTTCCAGCCAAAATATCTAAAAATTCTTAAATCAAGAAAGATTTTCTAGACAAGTAAAAACAAAAGTCTTGTTTTCAGGAAAAAAATGTCAAAATTGAGTGAGTTTTTGCTTAAAACAAGCAAAATAATCTGCCAATGGAGTAAGCAAAATATTCTAATGTCAAACAGAAAACAAGATTATTTTGCTTACCCAATTGGCATATTATTTTGCTTGTTTCAAGCAAAAACGCACTTAATTTTGACTTGTTTTTTTCTGAAAACAAGACAATTTTTACTTGTCTAGAAAATCCTTCTTGTTTTAAGAAGTTTTAGATATTTTGGCTGGAAACAAGACAAAACAATCTAAGTAAGAAATGCATTTTTTGCAGTGAACAATTAATATTCAGCTAAAACAGATTACTAATGTTACTCACCTTCTCCTGCAGAAAAACATGGAAGGCCAAGATGGTAAGAAAACGGAAATAAGCAGGCATGCTGCCACCATGAGCATCCTGAAAACACAAATTATGACAAAAGAAAAAAAAACATTATGACAAAAAAATCCTTTTACAGGTTTGAATATAATTCATATAATGGCTGTGCTTTGCCAATTATGAAGACAGATGCATGCAAATGTTCAAAGAGACATTTTAGGTTCTGGTGTCTGAACAAACGGTACTGTTTCCTTCCTCACATGATTGACATGCTGTTGCGATTATTCAATTACATGACCAGACGCCTTGCATTTACACTTAACACAATTAACATGGAACAGATGCAAATGTGGTAAAGCATCCAGCAGGGAACATGCAGTTCTTTAAGAGGAATTATTAAAGCATTAGATCTCAAGAACCAGAAAAGGTTCGCATACACTTGATTCTTAATACTGTGTTTTTACCTGAATGATCCACAGCAGTGGTTTTTTTGTTTAGTGATAGTTGTTCATGAGTCCCTTGTTTGCCCTGAACAGTTAAACTGTCTGCTGTTCATCAGAAAAATCCTACAGGTCACACTGATTTTTGTTGTTTTTTTTCAGCATTTTTGTGTATTTGAACCCTTTCCAACAATGACTGTATGATTTTGAGATCCATCTTTTCACACTGAGGACAACTGAGGGACTCATACTCAACTATTACAGAAGGTTCAAATGCTCACTGATGCTCCAGAAGGAAGAACAATGCATTAAGAGCTGGAGGGTGAAAACTTTTGCTCAGAATGAAGATGTGTACATTTTTCTTAATTTGGCAAAATATCATATTTTTTTCATTTAGTACTGCCCTCCAGAAGCTACAGAAGATACTTACATGTTTCCCAGAAGACAAAATAAGTTAAATTAACAATGACCTTCAACTTCAACAAGTTTTCACCCCGGCTCTTAATGCATTGCGTTTCCTTCTAGAGCATCAGTGAGCGTTTTAACCTTCTGTAATAGTTGCATAAGAGTCCCTCAGTTGTCCTCAGTGTAAAAAGATGGATCTCAAAATCATACAGTCATTGTTGGAAAGGGTTCAAATAAACAAAAATGCTGAATCTATGGGACCTGAAGGACTGAAGAACAATGGGCAGTTTAACTGTTCAGGACAACCAAGGGACTCATGAACAACTTGGGAATATGTTTGAGTTGTGAATGTTAGAGAACGCCTACACTTTATAGTGACTTAAAAATACCATTCGTCTCACCTTCGTCTCCTCCAGTCGACAATACACCTGCCAGAAGTATTTGGTGAAGAGCTCTTTTCCTATTGGCTGCCCGTTGATTCTGATTCGCTCCCTCACTTGCACCAAATGAGGTGAACTACAGAGAGAATGCAGAAAACAAACAATATACATATCTAGCTATACAATAAAGATAACACGGAAAATGTAAAGACTTTACTACAGTGTTTGTTTGGGCCCTAAAAGGTTTTGCTGTGAACAATGGCCAATGATTATGTAAATCATTAAGCTTGAGATAAAGTTCAACAAAACCTGGGACAGACTGATTACATCATTTACATGGTAACGCAACACATCAGAGAGCTGGTTTATCTGAGTGGACAGATCAAGCAAAGTTCAGCATGAACTCACATGTATGTGAATGCATGAATAAACAGGAGTTATGCAACACATACACTGATTTAAAAACCCTGCTGCTCCCACAACAACCAAAGAATGACCATAACCACAGTTTATATCCAAACACTGAATTATTTTATTTGACTAATACCTGTAGAATCCAGTCTGCAAGCCATAGTTTCTTAAAATCTGTTCTGTAAAGGCACATGTTGAACCCTGGAAAAAAATAAATAAATTCCATAATAATTTAGAAATTCATTTACTTTTATAACTTGATTCAGAGTTTAATTGTACGGTGAACAGGTTTACCTTTCCTTTTGTTCCAGTTACGTGAATAATATTAAGGCGATCAAGTTCTTCTACCTGAGGACAGACAGAACACTTTAGTGCATCTGAATGAAACATACTGTAAGTAAAATACACACGTGGACATGTTTTAGCAAGTCGGGACAAGAACTTGTTTTGATGATGCAAAGAGTTTAGTTGTTTTTGCAACTATACACTATACAATGCACACCCACAGTTAAGAATGTATTGACCATTTATAATTGCTTTAAATACGTTTTGTGTGTTTTACAGTTTTTATCATTTGTAATTTGCAGTATTTTGTGTCTTTTTCTTTTAATTTTATTGTTAAATATAAAAACAGTCAGACTAACCATTTATTTGCTAAGAATCAAATATTTTGTTTTGTGTCTGTCAAATTGCCAAAAAAGGAAATAATGAAACAAAAATAAGTACTTTTCATTTGTTAATCTTTTGTTTTGTGTCTGTCATATTGCAAAAAAAAAGTAATGAAAGAAAGTTAAGTACTTTTTCTGTTAAAAAGGATATAATTATACAAAAATAAGTACTTTACATTTGTTACAAATATTTAGTTTTGTGTCTGTCAAATTGCCAAAAAAGGAAATAATGAAACAAAAATAAGTATCTTTTGTGTCTGTCAAATTGCAAAAAAATAATGAAACAAAAATAAGTACTTTTCATTTGTTAATCTTTTGTTTTGTGTCTGTCAAATTGCAAAAAAAAAGGAAGTACTGAACTAAAATTAAGCACTTTTCATTTGTTAAAAATCTTATTTTGTGTCTGTCAAATTGCATAAAAGGAACAATGAAACAAAATTAAGCACTTTTTAAAACCCTTTTACAAAGGCTAAAACAATGTAGTTACAGAAATTTGATGCACAACATTTGATGTACCTCAGTTTGAACATATTTACAAAAACATTTAGTAATTTAAATACAGATTTGAAAGTTTCAACAAAGCAAAATAAGAACTCATTTGTTATCAGCATTTAGTTTTTTTTCCTAGTCATTTTTTTCCCTAGTCAATTTGCAAATAAAAAGGTGAAACGACGAAATAAAATAACAAAAATATGTCCCCTTCATTTGTGAATTTTTTACTCATATCTAAAAAATAGGCATTACCACATGCTTATTTAATGTACAAAAATATAAAAAGGCTAAAGCAATGCACTTGCCTTAAGATGTATGCACAGAAATGTGATGTACACACATACAATTTTTACATTTATTTTAAACTGATTTAATTCATTAAAATATTTTAAAACACAAATTATGTGTATATATGTATTATTCACTCACTAAGCTGCCAAACCAACCTCTTTATCAGCCAAGGATGAATGGTTATTGGCCGAGACTGATATCAAAGTGGCCAAATAATGGCTGATTAATTGACATAATTAGTGGTCTATCATTTGCGTAATACAGTTACCGTGATATAAAATCATTTATACTGTGCTGTAATGATTTTGGTCATACCATCCACTCCAGTCATGAGTATTTTAGTGTTGTGTAGCTGCGTTTGATACCTTGAGTCCTGCCCGATGGAGGAAGCCTCTCATGGCCTGCAGCTGGAGCTGAGGATGACCCCTCTCTCTCTTCACCTGCTCCAGAGCACTAGCATTCGTCTGGAGGGTGTTGAGGGTGCAAATCGCATCCTGGAAGACATTCATAATGCTACAGCTGAGTCTCAAAGATTTCATGCCATCTCAAACACCAGCCCATAGAGTGAGACAACCAGCTCTGGAGCTTGTGAAGCTGTCATGTTTACATCCAATGCAGATTTATAACTCGCAATATAAGTGCTGAATGTAATTTTGAGCTGATATTCATCAGAGAACAGCCAGATGTCCATGCGAAGCTTTAGTCTCTACAGGAGTAAGGGATTACTCTTGCTTTCCCAAAAAATAAGCACTTCTGAACTCTTTCATAATATTTAGTCAATGTTTAGCCAGAATGTCTGGTTTATGTAGTACAATCTTATTACACCTGGTAAATGAAAACTAAAAATTTTATTGCTGAATGTTTTGGTTGGTTGGTCAAAGTGATCTGACGAATCATACGAGTGACTGGCAAAATATAATTGAATATATTGACAATCACTATTAACTAATTAACGAAACAGAACTTCCATGACTAGTAAGGTAAGATCAGGCAAATCTAGTACTGACACCATAACAAATCTTCTGGTGACATCGAAATATATATATATTTTTAATACAAGATATGTAAGTAGTTAAATAAATGTGAATATTAAAATACTTTCATTATGTTCTTAAAAAGTACTTTTCATTTGTTAGAAATATTTTGTTTTGTGTCTGTCAAATTGCAAAAAAAAAGAGGAAATAATTAAAATTAAGTACTTTTCATTTGTTAAAAATCTAATAAACTGATTTTCTGTTCAAGAAACATTATTATTATTATTATTATTACTATTAATATTCATATTATTATTATTTTGTGTCTGTCAAATTGCAAAATAAAAAATTGTCAATTTGCAAAATGTTATTATTATTATTATATTATTATTATTATTTTGTGCCTGTCAAATAGCAAAAAAGAGGAAATAATTCAAACTAAGTACCTCACATTTGTTAAAAATATTTTTATGTCTGTCAAATTGCAAAATAAAAAGTAAATAATGAAACAAAACTAAGCACTTTTCTTTTGTTAAAAATCTTTTGTTTGTGCCTGTCAAATTGCAAAAAAAAAATTTATTAATAAAACAAAACTAAGTACCTTTCTTTTGTTAAAAATCTTGTGTCTGTCAAATTGCAAAAAAGGAATAAAACAAAATTAAGTACTTTTCATTTGTTAAAAATTGTTTTGTGTGTGTCAAATTGCAAAAAAAAAATAATAATAATAATTAAAACTAAGTACTTTAAAAAACATATTTTGTTTTGTGTCCATCAAATTGCAAAAAATAAATAAATAATGTGAAGAGTCCAGATGCAAAAGCCTCTAAATTTATCTGACATCTTTCTTTTAAAAAATGCATTTTATCAGGCTCTGATGTATAGGTTTCTATGCAAGTACTGGTACTTCTGATTGGGCTGAGGGTGGGATTTTAGCGAGTTTAAAGTATTTGATGGATGTATATAATATGTGTTGAGAGCATTCACTGAGTATCATCATCTCATTTTTGACCGAGATGCCTTTTAGCTAGTTTTGCATCTGAACTCTTCATATATACTGACTAATAACACTTGGGCAGATTTGATTTCTACAGCATCACTGTCACCTACTACTCTAATAAATATAAACAATAAACATAAGTGATACAACAAGCTTGCTTTCCAGACACACACACACACACACACACACACACATATATATACATATATAATCGTCAGTTATGGCTGCCTGAGCACATGGCCTTTATGAAAGTATGCCAAATATATGGCAAGCTGTTTTGACAGCTATTGCTTTAAACAACTAGTATCTATTTCTATATTAATACTTTATAACTACCAGTAAATAATCAAATTGTGACGTTTTTACACAATTATTGATTACATACTAGCACATTCTTTGCTACCATACAAATAGCGACAACTTTCTATTCATTTGTTTTTGGTAACTTGCACTTTGACACCAGCAACTGCTTGTAACTACTTAAAAAGTGACTAAAGGCAAAATAAATAAGCAGTACCTCATAAATAAACGCTACTAACATTTAAAAAGTTTGTTATGGATAAATGTTATTCAGCTTGCCATAAAGAATATGCATTGACCTCAATGGAACGCACGCTATCGCACATTACGCGGAAAAATTTGCCGCTCTTTGACTTTAAACCCTAACGGCTGATGTAACAGTTGTCACTTATGAATCAAACACGTGCGCTGGATTTACAGTGTTATTTCAACCGAGTCCAAAAATAAACACTTCCAACCTTCAGTTAAAATAAAAGTGCCAAAAACTTACCATTCATTGTTAATAATTTCCATATATACGTTAACATATGGAGGAAAAATGCTTTACCTGATAGTCCATTCTTCGAAACTGTGGAGCAGCTTTAGTGCTGGAGAACCTCACTGACAGTTCGGTGATTTTGGTCCAGTGTCGGTTACGCGCGGAGACTTCGGTACACGCGCGTAAACGCTCCAGCACGCGGAACAGGCGCAGCATGGTGACCCGTAGAGTGCAGGAAGCAGCTCCAAATTTGGGGAGTTTTCCTGTCAATATGGAACTCTGGCGTCATGCCACGCCTCCTCCTGCTCACCATACAGATTCCACTACTGTTTACTACTGACAATGCGAGTGATCACAATTTAGTGCATTCGATTCAATAGAGATTGTGATTCGATTTGTGATTCGAAGAAGGCGGTTTACAAGTCAAGAGGCTGCAAAAAGCGGATAGTTGAGTCACCATAACATTTCCAGCTCGCTGTAAATTCAGAGCACAGCAGACTTCCTGTTTTTAACCAGGTTGCGTGTTCATGAGCTCAGAGAATTGCGTCGCGCTGCACAGGTACATGTTAAAAATCTGGATTTCTCTGGGCTGCCATGCAGTGCTGCTAAACGCTTCTCACGTGTCAGCTGTCTTCAAGAGCCAGCACGCATATCGTACTGCGCATGCGCGCTCTCGCTTATAACGACGCAGCACCGCCACCTACTGGACGTAAGACGTAAAAGATGTAAATCAACTCAGATTTCAAGTTTGTTTGAGCTTTATCGTTTTTGTTTTTAGTTTAATTTAATTTCTCATGAGCAATTATAGTTTAAAAATCATGAAAACATAAGAAAGCATTCAGGAAATTTAACCGCTACATTTAAATAACATTTATTTAATTTAATTTATTATTATCAATGTTTAAAACATTTGGGTACATTTTTGTAGGATTCTTTGATTAACAAACATATCCAAAAATCAGCATTATCTGAAAAAAAAAAAGCTTTTGTAATATTATACACTATACCATTTAAAAGCTTCATGGCAAATATTTATTTATTTATTTTTGGCAAGAAAATTATAAAAAAAAATACTCTATTTAGCAAGGATGTTGATAAAGACATTTTAATGTTACAAAAGATTTATTTTTCAGTTAAATGCTGTTCTCCTGAACTTTCTATTCATCAAATAAACCTGAAAAAATTTTACTCAGTTGTTTTCAGAATGATTTTTATTTTTATAAGTTATTTTAAATAATAAAAATATTTTAAAATGTTACTGTTTTGCTGTACTTTGGATCAAGTAAATGCAGGCTTGGTGCTGTCAAACAATTAATTACAGCAAAAATACATAATATATGTATTTACATAATATATGTGTATGTACCGTGTATATTTATTATGTAGGCTATATGTAAATACAAACACATACAGTATATATTTTTAAAATACATAACATAAACATACTTTTTTTCATATATATATATATGTATATGTATGTATGTATGTATGTATGTACTGACAGCACTAAAATTTATTTAATATTTTAACATTTTAAACTCAAATCAAATGTGTTGTGACAAATATTTAAATTAAATTAATATTTATGTATAATATTCACAATCAGTAAGCAAGGTGTAAAATCAGGGTTCTCAGCTTTGCCTCTGGAGATATAATTCTATATATTTCTAATTCAGATCAAATATTTAAACTAGTTAAAACGATTTCAGTTGAACAAAAAGTATGACTTGAAGCCGGATTGACAATCTCTCCGGCAGTTTTGCTAAATGGCCAGTAGATGTCGCAAGAAGACAGAGAATTTGGTGTCCTATTTACCACAGAAATATATTTATTTCTAAATATTCAAATTCAAATGATTCTTAACTGTTTGTGGAATTAATTTAGAACCATTTCATCGACCTCATCGCTAATTGTATTCAAATGGCCTTGTTTAGGGTTTGAATCACTATTAGGCCTTTTTCAAAGCATATGTAGGTTTTTGTCCAATACATACACTACCAGTCAAAATATTTTGAACAGTAAGATTTTTAATGTTTTTTAAAGAAGTCTCTTCTGCTCACCAAGCCTGCATTTATTTGATCCAAAGTACTGCAAAAATAGAAACATTTTTAAATATTTTTACTATTTAAAATAACTCTTTTCTATTTGAATATATTTTAAAATGTAATTTATTCCAGTGATTGCAAAGCAACATTTTTACTCAAGTCACATGATCCTTCAGAAATCATTATAATATTCTAATTTGCTATTGTTAATAGATTTGTTTTAGGTTTCTTTGATGAATAGAACGTTCAGAAGAATAGCATTTATCTGAAATGGAAATCTTTTGTAACATTATAAATGTCTTTATCATCACTTTTGGTCAATTTAAAGCATCCCTGCTAAATAACTAAATAATAAGTATTAAATTCAGATTAGATCACAGGAATAAATTACATTTTAAAACATATTGAAATAGAAAGCAGTTATTTTAAATCATGTTTATGGATTTAAATCATACAAAATGCACTAAAAGGCTTGAGTTTTCAAAAAAAAGAAAAAAAAAAGAAAACTATCGAAGCCGTTTACGCAATGGAATAAAAAAAACATAACCTACATAAAAAGGTAATTGCAGCCTTTTATCTCACAATTATTGTAATTCTGAGTTTTTCTCACAGTTCTGAGTTTAAATCTCACAATTCTGATTTTTTCCACAGTTCTGAGTTTAAATCTCGCAATTCAGATGTTCTTCCTCACAATTCTGAGTTTAAATTTCATACTTCTGTTTAAATCTCAATTCAGATTCTTCACACAATTCGTAATTCCGAATTTGTTTTTCACAATTCTGAGTTTAAATCTCGCAGTTCAGATTATTTTTCTCTGAATTCTAAATTTAAATCTCACAATCTGATTTTTCTTGGAATTCTAAGTTTAAATCTCTTTTATTTCTCCTCGTAATTCTGATTTTAAATCGAACAATTCAGATTTTTTTTCACGCAGTTCTGAGAGAATCTTAGTTTAAATCTGGCAACTATTTATTACAATACAAATATTGTATTGTATTTTAAATAGTAAAAAAATATAAAAAAAACATTAAAAATCTTACAGTTCAAAAACTTTTGACTGGTAGTGTCTTTATGTCAGTTTTGTGGAGTGAAGAATATCTGTATGATTGATCCAACATATAAGCTCATTTGAAGGTTCCTGGCTCGATTTCATTACTATACAGTGACCATGGGTTAACAGAGCAGACGTGCGTTTGCTTACATCCTATTACGCACGACAGAGAAGGTGAAATTCGTGAGAAAGGCCACATATCTGAAGATGATCAAAGTAACTGCTAACGACTCCGTATTAAAGTTGTCCAAGCATGTGATGACATTTAGTCCAGTGTGACGAACCTTTTAGCTTCATTACGTGCTAAATCCAATCCCGTGATGAGATCCTGAATTACCGAAATGGAAAATATGCGAGTTTCAGCTCTGGCTATCATCTTGGAAGATGCTTGTGCGGTGATAGCGAGCAATTTAGATAATGACCAGTCATTCTCCTGCATGTAAACACGGTTTATCTCAGCGAAACATGTGCGAGAAAGCGATTACCAAGAGGTTAGATGTCAAGATTTGGTCAGAGAAGTGCAAGAAATGAGAATATTGTTATGTTGGATTCGGACAGGCAATGAAGGAGATCATTCCAGCTCTGAGGAATGACTTGAAGGTGAGAGATTAACGTTACAAGGACTAGAACACTTTGTCTCTCGCCTTTTATCCAGATTAGACCAGATTCCCATTTCAGATTGGGTTATGTAGAGCCCTTTGGCTTTGGCCTGCAGCACAACAAAAACACAATTTTTTTTTTCAAGGTATAAAACATCAAATTTAGCTAATGTGGGGAAATAGCCTACGGCTAATTTTATGTATTCATATAAATGTATACATTTTCCGAGGTTTGCAGTCTCATCCTTTTCCAGCTATTTTTAGCTGTACAGAGCTTGTTTTGCTGTTTGATATTGCAAATTGGTGTCTTACTATATTATTTTAATGTAATTTCCTAATTATAAACACACTAGTTTGTAGTGCAAACGGTTTTACCGTTTACTGCACGTTAATCTTCTCGCTAATGAACCGGAAGTTTCACCCATAGGCTTTAAATGTGTAGACGCCATTTTGAATTTAGCGCGGTCGAAAACTACTAGTCTTTATAATGGCACGCAATTTATAAAGGCCTTACAAATAGTAATTGTCAAAACTTACAACTGTTTTATGGGGTTTTTGTTCAAAGAAAGTTTTTTTTTTTTTGTCAGCTGAACAATCTTGTTTAAACAATAGTACAATTGAACGGATGCACTGTACTTCCGTCACTCACGGCGCTACTCGGATTAGCACTTGTGCAACATAATCATGAAACAAGAAAACGTTAAAAGAAAACTATGAAAGCAAATTTACGCCATGAAATAAAAAAAAGTAAAAAGGTAATTGCAGCCTTTTATCTCACAATTCAGATTTTTCCCCCCACAATTCTAAATTAAAATTTCGTAATTCTGAATTTAATTCTCACAGTTCTCACAATTCTGATTTTTTTTATCGCAATTGTGAGTTAAAATCTTGTAATTCTTAGTTTAAATCTTGCCATTCAGATTTTTTTTTTCTCGCAGTTCTGAGTTTAAATCTCACAATTTTGATTTTTTTTTACACAGTTCTGAGTTTCAATCTTGTAGTTCAGATTTTTTTCCACAATTCTGAGTTTAAATATTGTAATTACATTTTTTCCCCCCCTTGCAATTCTAAATTTAAATCTCACAATTAGATTTTTCTTGGAATTGTAAGTTCAAATCTCACAATTTTCTCACAACTTTAAATTTCATAATTCTTTTTAAATCTCGTAATTCTGAGTTTAAATCTCACAATTTTTTCTCTGAATTCTAAATTTAAATCTCACAATCTGATTTTTCTTGGAATTTTAAGTTTAAATCTCACAATTCAATTTTTTTCCTTCACTATTCGGAGTTTAAATCTTGTAATTCTGAGTTTAAATCTCGCAATTCAGATTATTTTCTTGCAATTCTGAGTTTAAATATTGTAATATTGTAATTAAATGCCACAATTCAGATTTTTAAATTTAAATTTCATAATTCTGTTTAAATCTCGTAATTCTGATTTTAAATCGAAGAATTCAGATTTTTTCACGTAGTTCTGAGTTGAAATCTCGCAATTCAGATTATTGTCTCACAATTCTGAGTTTAAATATTGTAATTCTGAGTTAAAATCACAATTCTGATTTTGTTTTTCACAATTCTGAGTTTAAATATTGTAATTCAGATTTTTTTTAAATCTCACAACTCTGTTCAAATGCCACAATTCAGATTTTTAAGTTTAAATTCCATAATTTTGTTTAAATCTCGTAAATTCTGAGTTTAAATATTGTAATTCTGAGTTTAAATCTCACAATTCAGATTTTTTTTCTCTCTGAATTCTAAGTCTAAATCTCACAATTCAGATTTTTTTTTTCCTGGCAACTCTGTTTAATTTTTTCCCCTCACAATTCTGAGTTTAAATTTTATAATTCAGTGTTTAAATCTCACAATTCAGATTTTTTCCCCCTTGGAATTCTGAGTTTAAATCTCACAAAAAACTTCTTAAATTTTAATTTCCACTAACAGTCTGCTTTCATTCCTGTCAGAAATTTCAAATGGCAGCGCAACTCAGATTAGCATTTGTATGACATAATCATGTTTATGTTTTTAAATAATACAAAATAGCGTAGTCATAGTCCTTATGTCATTTGTGTGTAGTGAAGAACACATCCAACACATAAAAGCTCATTTGGATGCAACACACCACCAGGATGAGGTTTAATAATTGCTTTAATTTGCCCATCGCCTCACAGTGCTACAGGGTGATTCCCTTTTACAGAACAGCGATCAACTGTTAATCTCATTGTTGCCTGTAGCGTCACTTATAATCAGAGAAAGAGTAAGACAGCTTCCAGAAGAGAAGAGGACAATAAATATATCTCAATAGGTTTTAAAAAAACATCATCTAAAAGAAATGATTTATGAAAACATCATCTTGCACTACATATGCATCTGGCTAAACAGCTCCGTCCTTGAAAATGCACAGGCAATTTGATACAATCAAAAGAAATGGAAGACATTATTGATCAGAGATGATAATGATGAACAGATCTATGTACAAACACTGACTTGTGTCTCTATATTCAAGTTTTAACGACTGTGAAGTTTACATATATAATGTTTAAAATATACTCTAAACCATATTTGCTGACTGAAATATCCTTGTGCTGAATGTAAGAGAAAATGGTCTGTCTTAATGGCAGTATCCCACACACAAAAACAAGGAAATCTACATACTGCTGTCACTTGGTGCAGCTGTTCCACATGAAATCTCCTTTATTGAGTCCTCACACCTCTCAATGTTTCATCTCAGTATAAAAGACGTCGCTATCTACAGCATTAACGTTACTTCTTTAAAAAAAAAAAAAAAGTACAATAAAAATATCCAGATAATAAAATCACCATAAATCAACTGCTTCATAGTCAATACATCAAATGCAATCACATTAAAAGTATCCGCCCTGTTATGGATTGTCATTTACGAGTGAAGAAACTGATCTGGAGTTCACAAAAGGGCAGAGGGAATTTCGTAGTCGAGAGGCATCCAGCGCTGTTCCCGCTCTTCCAGTCACGTGACTTGATTATCGCCGCTGACACCCGTTACATACTGCATAGAGAAATGCTTCACTCAAACACAGAGTGCCTGGCACCTACAGTCCATTATAAGAGGTAGAACTAGAAAATAATATTCATATCGAGTGTTTCCCACTTTTTTTTGAAGTGTCTTGTTAAGAACAGGAACGATTTTTGTCTTTAAAACTGCAGTGTCCCTTATTGGGATAAATAGTTACGGCCACCATTATGGTTTAGTAATAAAATATGCTTACATACACTTCTAAAAGACTAAAGGTTTGAGTTAAAAAAAAAAAAAAAGTACTAAAAGTATCAAAGAAAACTATGGAAGCCCGTTTACACCATGGAATAAAAAGAGAATTAAAAAGGTAACTGGCATTTTATCTCACAATTCAGACTTTTTTTCTTTCAATTCTGAGTTTAAATTTCATGTTTCTTGCAATTCTAAGTTTAAATCCCACAATTCAGATTTTTTACTCAATTCTTAATTTAAATTTCACAATTCAGATTTTTTTTTTTCTCACAATTCTGAAAATTTTCTCGCAATTCTGAGTTTAAATCTTACAATTCAGATTTTTTCCCCTCACAATTCTCATCTTTAAATCTCAAAATTTAGATTTTTTTCTCACTTATACATTTAAAAATCACACAACTCAGAATTTTCTTCTCGACATTCAGAGTTTAAATTTCACAATTCTGAGTTTTAATCTCACAGTTCTCAATTTTTTTGCCCCAAGAATTCAGAGTTTAAATCTCACAGTCCTAAGTCTCATAATTCAGATTTTTTTCTCGGAATTCAAAGTTTAAATCTGACAATTCTGAATTTTTGGGGGGAATTCCATGTTTAAATCTCAATTCTTATTTCTTTTTCTCAGAATTCTGTTTAAATCACACAATTTTGACTTTTCTCACAATTAAATTTTAAATTTTTAAATTTGTAATTCTGAGTTTAAATCTCACAATTCTGACCCTTTTTTGTTTTTTTTTAGAATTGCGAGATACAAACTTAGAAGTCGGAATTCTGAATTTAAATATCAGGATTGAAAAAAAAAGAATTGTGAAATACACTTTGCAATTACCTTTTTTATTCTGTGGCTTTCATAGAAAACAGAATTTGTTCATTGACGTTTTTAGAAGATTTGATCTAATGTGCTCATTTGAATCAAGTGTAGTTATTTGGCTGAAAGAAAACTCAAACTGCAAATTTGTTTTATACAACTGGATTCTACATTATTAAGACTGATTATGACATCATTTTGATATATTTTTGGTTTACTAAAATATAATAATTATAAAAAGTTGAAAAATGATTGGAAAAAAATCAGTCTGGACCCAGAACCTAAAAACAAAACGATAGCAAAAATACTTTTTTTTTCTCCAACTTTCCAACAGCAACACTACCATAACGGTAGCTCAGAAGGAGCTAAAAAGTTTTAAAAAAGAACTCTTTGGTAAAGAGTTTGTTTGTGCAGCTACTGGCTGTAGTGTTGAAATGCCATTTGTCCTTTTTTTTTGGACTAGAGAAACATTCTAGTAAAGTTTTTTTGTTTAGCTGAATGACCAAACCATCATCTGGACCTAAATGTGAAAGTGTTTTCAGGAGTGTTTAAAGGGACGTTTCAGAGGCTGGAGCTTTCCAGAAGAATTTGTTGTTGTCAGGGTCCAAATCGATTCTGATCTGAGGCACCATCTTCTTAAAGGGGTTTAAATCCTGACTAGGAGAAAGCGAAAAAAGATATCTGTTAGATATGATTACAAAAAAACAATGCTCATAGACACGAGGTTTGGCAATGCATTTTAGTGATTTTACTCAAATTAAGACTAAATCCACCAGTTAGACTAGCACTAACCACCATAAACCAGCCTAAGCCAGCATGGAATTCATGCTAATCCAAGCTGGATAATTATAGACAAGCTCACACACACACACACACACACACACACACACACACACACACACACACACACAGATGTACCTTGACACAGTCTTGGATAGGAAAAAGTGCTTTCCATCAGTAGGGAGTGAGGAGGGACATGGGCTTTCCTATAAGAAACAAAGACATGCTGTTAATATACATACACAGATGACAGATTATCGAATATTAGAGGGTTAATATAAAGGTGTTATGAGGAATCTGAAAAGAAGAGCTAATTGGTTAGTGGTTAGAATTAGAGGTAGTAAAGAACAGCAAATGCAGAGATAAAACCCATCAGGTTAAAGTCAACATGAGACTATTTGCAACCCAGTTTACTTGCGTAATGTGACGCTTCTTAATATTCAGTGAAAATGATGATTCAGTGTTTTTTGGGGGGTTTGATACATTTTTTAAACATTTTTTAAAATCTCTTCTGCTCAGTTATTAGATCAAAAATACAGTAAAATCAGTAGAATTGTGAAATATTATTACAATTTAAAATAACCGTTTTCTTTTTTAATTTAAATTAAAATGTATTAAAATGTTAAAATGTAATTTATTTCTGTGACGCAAAGCTGAATTTTCAGCATCATTACTCCAGCCCTCAGTGTCACATGATCCTTCAGAAATCATTCTAATATGCTGATTTGCTGCTCAAGAAACATTTAATATACCTACTAACGTTGAAAACAATTGAGCTGCTTCATATGTTTGTGGAAACTGAGATTATTTTCAGGATTCTTGCTATTATTTGTGATTTTGGGGTTGGTAAAATGTTTGAATGCTTTTGGAAGAATCTCTTCTGCTTACCAAGGCTACATTTATTTGATAAAATTACAGTAAAATCAGTAAAATTGTGGATTATTATTACAATTTAAAATAACTGCATCATTACTCCAGTCTTCAGTGTCACACGATCTTTCAGAAATCTTTCTAATATGCTGATTTGCTGCTCAAGAAACATTTCTGATTATTATTAATGTTAAAAACATTAATATTTTTGTAGAAATTGTGATTTTTTTTTTCAGGATTCTTTGATGAAAAGGTTTAAAAAGATTTTGTAACACTACAAATGTCTTAAATGTCACATTTGATTAATTTTATGCATCCTTGCTGAATAAAATATTATTTTCTTTACATAAAATCAGTAATATTGTGAAATATTAAAATTTAACATAACTGTTTTCTACTTGGATATATTGTAAAATGTCATTTATTCCTGTGATACAAAGCTGAATTTTCAGCATTACTACTCTAGTCTTTAGTGTCACATGATCTTTCAGATATGCTGAATTGATACGTAAGGAACATTTATTAATATTATTCATGTTGAAAACAGTTTTATTTTTATTTTTGTAGAAATTGTGATTTTTTCCTCGATTCTTTGATGAAAATTAAGTTTAAAAAGCCTTGTAACACTATAAGTGTCATTTTTGATCAATTTTATGCATCCTTGATAAATAAAACTGTAATTTCTTTACAAAAAAAATCTTACTGACCCCAAACTTTTGAATGCATTAGCATTAAAATCAGACAAATTATAAAAGTTTAAATCTCATAATTCAGATTTTTTTCTCACAGTTCTGAATTTAAATCTCACAATTCCGACTTTTTTTCTCAGAATTCCGAGATAAGGCCGATTCTGAGTTTAAAAATCAGAATTGAAAAATAAAGAATTACTAAAAAATCCTACTGACCCCAAACTTTTGAATGGCAGTGTTAAAGTCTGAAAAATTATCTCATCATTTAATGTTAACACCACTGTTTCTTCCACATAACTGAATTCCAAGAATCGTCAATGCAATCGTTATGGACCTGAAATCGGCAAACATTAAATTCCCATCCCTAGAGAGCAGAATAAACACAGGTGCTCTGAGAGATTGAGAAATACAGTAAAAGTGCTCAATGACATCAGACAAAAAGCGAACTGGTTTTAAAGGCGGATCAAGTTATTTCGATGAAAGACAAACATTTGCAATAAATCATGCGCAAAAAGACCAGGAACATGTATTAGGAAAGTAAATAGGGTACATTTAGTCTGCATGTTGACTTTATTAATACATACAGTCCAAGCATCAGTAGCGATTAAGCGTTTGTTATCTGCTATAAGAGTGGATTATTGATCCACACAGACCAGGAAAGCAAACACCATTAACAAAGAGAAAGACGGGATTTAAAGACGTTTTCTGGAGGTGGGAGAGGCCACGATTAGAGTTGTTAGTAACAGGACGGAGTGATGGCTGGAACCCCTGCGCGAGGTGGAGGGAAACCCTGCGTGTTTACTTACGGTCTGAGGGCTTGTCCCCCAGCCCAGGCTCCTGTTCCATGGTCTCCATAGAGATCTTTATGCTGGGAACGTTCTCAATGGCTGGAAAATCCGACTGTGAACGTAGGGGTGGGACATTCTTACCACTGCAGCTTTACAGAGACGCCAATTTCTAACACACACTGAGAAAGAGAGAGAGAAAGAGAGACTCACGTCGTTCATGTCACTGTCAATGCTGCCTTTCTTTTTCTTCTTCTTCTTTTCGTCCTCTTTCTTCTTCTTGTCTTTCTCGGGCATGACGTCATCCAGGTAACTTAGATCGTGCTGCGAGAACACATAATCCATGGCCTTTCTCACTGCCACTAATGCAAGAATCTGGGAAATGAACAGAAAGAGATTTAAGATGTGTGAAGGTTAACCCTGTGAAGACTGAAACACAAAATAATAGTCCAGAAGACCTTTTTTGGTAAATGGAACTGTTTATTAAAACTTGAATATACAACAGAGTTTGAGTGCCACGTAAAAAAGAATATAAATTTACGAGAATAAAGTCAAAATGTTTTGAGAATAAAGTCGAAATATTTTGAGAATGAAGTCGGAATGTTTCGAGAATAAAGTCGAAATATTACAAGAATGAAGTCGAAACACTACGAGAATAAAGTCTAAATAAATTCATGAATAAAGTCTAAATAAGTTCGAGAATATAGGCGAAATACTACGAGAATAAAGTCTAAATAAATTCATGAATAAAGTCTAAATAAGTTTGAGAATAAAAAAATACTACGAGAATAAAGTCAAATATTATGAAAAAAAAGTCGAAATACTACGAGAATAAAGTCTAAATAAATTCATGAATAAAGTAAATAAATTTGAGAATAAAGGCGAAATATTTTGGAAATAAAGCAAAATATTAAGAGAATAAAGTAAAAATACTATGAAAATAAAGTCAAATATTACCAGAATAAAGTCTAAATATTACAAGAAAAAAGCCGAAATACTACAAGAATAAAGTCTATTTAAATTCATGAATAAAGTCAAAATAAATTCGAGAATAAAGGCGAAATACTACGAGAATAAAGTCAAAATATTTCAAAAATAAAGTCACAATATTAAGAGAAAAAAGTCGAAATACTACAAGAATAAAGTCTAAATAAATTCATGAATAAAGTCTAAATAAATTTGAGAATAAAGGCGAAATACTACGAGAAAAAAGTCAAAATACTATGAGAATAAAGTCGAAATAAATTCATGAATAAAGTCTACATAAATTTGAGAATAAAGTCTAAATATTACAAGAAAAAAGCAGAAATACTATGAGAATAAAGTTTAAATAAATCATGAATGAAGTCTAAATAAATTTGAGAATAAAGGCAAAATACTATGACAATAAAGTCAAATATTACGAGAAAAAAGTCAAAATATTAAGAGAATAAAGTCAAAATATTACGAGAAAAAAAGCCGAAATGCTACGAGAATAAAGTCAAAATATTTAAAAAATAAATTCAAAATATTAAGAGAATAATGTCGAAAATAAAGTCAAATATTACGAGAATAAACTCGAAATATTATGAGAATAAAGACGAAATACTCGTCATTAAACCAAATGAGTGCAGTTTGTGCATGTTTGTGTTTGCAAATAAAGACTCACCATCACAGGGAATATGATGGCTGCTACTGTTGACTTCAGCACCCACAGGAGAGCCAAACACAGCACCTGTAAACAGACACACACATTCATCATGCATATACAGCACTAAAGCTATAGATATGAGCCCTGCGAGGCTGAACATGTGATACGACACACACACACACACACACACACACCTGTATGAAGGTGAATAAGTGAACTCGTCTGAGCGGTACGTGTCTCAGGTAGATCAGATCTGGCTGATGTTTTGCAGGCATCAGCAAGAGCTGCAGACGATCCATAAACTATAGACAAAAAAAGAAGATTTACAGAGTATTCGGAGGCAGATATCCTGTTGTTACAAAAATATAAGCAAGAAAAATAAAAATTAGACTACTTAAAATAATTTTATTGAAATATACATGTAAAATATGTATTCTATTTAAACAAATTATTATATTCAATGTACATACAAATACACAAAATTACTATATATATATATATATTTATATATATATATATTCAAAAACAATTAATAAAACCATTTAAATTTGTATTCAATTACATATTTTTGTAGATTTATTATATATAAAATACATTTAAAAATCAGATCATTCAAATAATATTTGAATTGTATTTTAAAAATAAAAATAAAATGTCATACAATAAAATGCAATAAAAATTAGACTTTAAAACTGAAATTATTTAGATATTATATATATATATATATATATATATATATATATATATATATTCCATTTAAAACAATATATTTTCAAAGTATATAAAAATAAGAAATAAATTTTCACAAAAAATATAATGTTACATATATGTAATATATAATACAATTATAAAATTCAATGTATGTATGTGTATATATATATATATATATATATATATATATTTATATATATATATACACACACACACACACACACACACACACACACACATATACACGCTATTTAAATTCTATTTGTTTCTAAAACAATTACAAAAATATATAAATTAAATAAATAAATTAGATAATATATGAATTCTATTTTAAAACTAAAAAGTAATATTTTTACTTTTTATTTTTTAAAATAGAACTCATATATAACTAAATAACATTTTAAGAATTTCTTTAGAAACAAACAGACATTAAAAATCCTGTCATCACAAAAATGTAAATAAAATAAATCTATATAATGACTAAAAATGACTAATATAATAATATATAATATTTATATAATAAAAAATTACAAATATATTAAGTCTCAAATATATGTGACCCCCGACCACAAACCAGTCTTAAGTAGCACAGGTATATTTGTAGCAATAGCCAAAAATACACTGTATGGGTCAAAATTATCAATTGTTCTTTTATGCCAAAAATCATTAGGATATTAAGTAAAGATCATGTTCCATGAAGATATTTTGTAAATTTCCTAACGTAAATATCTCAAAACTTAATTTGTAATCAGTAATATGCATTGCTAAGGACTTAATTTGAACAACTTTAACTGCAACTTTGTCAATATTTAGATTTTTTTGCACCCTCAGATTACAGATTTTTTTTAAATAGTTGTATCTAGGCAAATACACACATTATCACATATTATTTCTGCTTAGAAAGATGTAAAAGGCTCGAGATGAATTATGCATCAAGATTTAACAGCAAACACCACTAATGCACATTTTGATGCACAAATCTGTCCTGAAGTGCTCTTAGTTTATCCAGGCATTTTATACCATCAAAACCCTGACTACGCCTGATTTATCCCGACTTTCCTGAACTCGGATCAAGTTCTGGAATCGGTCGGGTTCCCAGGTTCCAGCGGAGATCAGGTAGTCAGGAAGATTAGGGTCTCTTTCTGCCGAAACAGTAACGTGACACTCACTGAGCTGCATGAACTCACCTGGACACCATTGAGGGAGGCGACGCCCATGTAGAGGAACACGCCGTACAGGACCGGCATTGGGATGAACTGCAAGGATCAAACCAAACACACTCTATTATAGCATTATATGAATAATACCGCTTCAGTTTTTCTTCAAACACATACTGTACACACACACAGAATCAAAGGTTTCGCCAAGACAAAAGCAGTATTCACCGAACACACCCCAATACCAAATCTGTCAACATAATATGCTCAAAAGAAGGAGATTTAAGCAATGCAAACAGCTTATTATGAAACAGAATTTGTGTTATTGACTAAAAGCACATAGAAATGAAAGCCTTTTACTTATTTTACATCCTGGTATGAGTTTTTTTCCCACTTACAGATCATAAAGTTGTGACGTTTACACAGTAAATGCCCACCAGGGGGCAGTAACTGCACTAACCATTAAAAAGTACCATGGTATGAATGGGTTTCTGAACATGTATCACAATTATACCATGGTGAATTAGAGAACCAACCTATACAAAAAAAATACTGTGCCAATACCATAGTACACAATATACATTAATAAGTACTGGAAAGCATTTACTACAGTGTTTGCATTGTATGTCACAGTACTTTCAAGAATACCATGGTACTAGTATGAGACAAATAGATAGATAATAAAGATAATATTTATATATAATATAAAGATTATATTTGTTTATATATTTAATTAATATTTATTATACGTTTAAATATTTAATATATTTATATATATATATATATATATATATATATATATATATATAATATAAAAACCCTTTTGTCACAAAAATGTAAAAAAAAAAAAAAAAGGAATAAAACTGATTAAGATAATAAAATATAATTTTCTTATCTTATTCAAATATATAATTGTATTTGAAAAATGTGCTAAAATAAAAATTAGAATATTTAAAAAATATAAAGTAATATTTGTGTTTCTAAAAAATAAAATACAATAAAAATATTTAATACTTTATTCAGCTGTATAATATAGAAATGTTATAAAAATAAAATAAAAAGTAATATTTGTGTTTCTAAAAAATAAAAAATATATAATATTTGCGTTTCTAAAAATTAAAATACTTCACATTTTATTGAACTATATAATATAAGAATTCTATTTAAAAAAACAAAAAGTAATATTTGTGCTTCTAAAAAATATAAAATAAAATAAAAAATATTTAACATTTTATTCAGCTATATAATATAGGAATTCTATTTGTGTTTCTAAAAAATAAAAATACTTAACATTTTATTTAACTATATAATATAGGAATTCTATAAAAAAAAATAAAAAGCAATATTTGTGTTTCAAAAAAAAATAAAATAAAAAAAATAAAAAATATGTAACATTTTATTTAACTATATAATATAGGAATTCTATAAAAAAATTAAAAGTAATATGTGTTTCTAAAAAATAAAAAGAATAATAAAATAAAAATATGTAACATTTTATTTAACTATATAATATAGGAATTCTATGAAAAAAAATAAAAGTAATACTTGTGTTTCTATAAAATAAAATAAAAATATTTAACATTTTATTCAGATATATAATATAGTAATTCTATTTTAAACAAAGATTAATATTTGTGTTTCTCAAAAATAACATAAAATAAAAATACTTAACATAATATTTAACTATATAAAAGCTATATATTTTTGTATATTTATTTTATACAAATTGCATAAAAATCCTGTTGTCACAAAACCTAAAAAATAAATAAAAAAAAATGACCAATATAATAATGTAATATTTATACAATAAAAAAACTCTGCTTAGAAAGATGTAAAAGGCTCACAATGATTTACGCTTATGCATGACATGCTTAATAAGTATTGCTTTTTGTGCTTTATATTCTGATAATCAAACCAAATAATTTAACCTTTTTTCTTAGAAATGAATTCAAAATCTAGAAGTCTAAAGTTGTGAATATACAGCTATATAAATATAAGCCCTATATGTATTTATATTAATAACTAGAATTGCTTAAAATACCCTAAGAAATATTTTGTAGACACAAATGATATTTTCTTAAATGCTCTTCTGTTTACACGGTTCACAGGTATGAATTATGATCCTGCTATTGGACAAGCGAGAGTAATGAGTCATCCATATTTGTGGTCTGTTTTCCCAGAAAAGACAGACAAATATGTATACAGTGCTAAAAAATCATATTTTGTCAACCTTTAAGCAGGACACATGAACTCATGCAAACACATGTGCATTAAATAATACCAACTATAATGTTCTGCCATTTTCTCCTGGACAAAGATGAGAATATAGTGAGGTTAATAAATATGAAAGTTCAAACCTTCAGAATGGGGGCCATAAGGACCGACAGACCCGTCAAAATAAACACCATTGTTCCTGTGACTCTCTGCTCCCTGCAAAAGAAAGAATTGAACAAACAAAAATAAACCACACTCATGTGAACTGAATCAAAACACACACGGGCCACAATACAGCAACATATTACTAGACATAAACTCAGATATCAGATCATTCATTTGGGATTATTAGCACTATGTCTGCTTGACTGATAAAACATGAGTCACTTCCTCCTCACTGCCAATGGATAACAAATGTTAATGGATAATAAACTACTTCTGTTTTTCAGTAAATGCTGTGTGCGTTTTGAGCACATACTATGCAAAAATGTGTGTATCTCATGTGAGGTCAAATTGTTAGTGTATATACATTTTAGTATCACTGAAATTTTAAAAATTTATATTTTTATTTAGCAAGGATGCTTTAAATTGATCAAAAGTGATGATGAAAAAAACACAATGTTACAAAAGATTTCTATTTCAGATAAATGCTGTTCTTTTTGAGCAGCAAATCAGTATATTAGAATGATTTCTGAAGGATCATGTGACTGAAGACTGGAGGAATGATGCTAAAAAAAATCAGCTTTGAAATCAAAGGAATAAATTATGACTTGAGTTGCTATATCTTTTCTAACTTATCGGAATTATGATTTTCATAAAAATAACAAATAAAACTGGGAAAAAATCCCATAGACTTACATTGACAGAGTGTTCAAATGAGCCAGGAATATTCAAACTCCAACAGTCAAATTTCCCAGAATCCCTTGAGACTCAATCTAGCTTCCTTTCTAATCCATTCAAACTAACTTGCTAATCGTGCGGACAATATGCTAATACCATGCTAATCATGCTAAAAATATGCTAGTAACTTGCTAATTTTTGTTAACAACTTGCTAATCATGCTAAAAACATGCTGGCAACTGGCTAATCATGCTAAAACTTGCTAGCAACTGGCTAATTATGATATAAACATGTTAGTAACTTGCTAATCATGCTAAAACATGCAAACAACATACTATAAACTTAGTCATGGTACAAACATGCTAGTTAGCTTGCTAGTAACATGCTAATCATGCTAGAAACACGTTAGCAACTTGCTAATAATGGTAGCAACTTGCTAATCATGCTAGAAACATGCTAGCAACTTGTTAATCATGCTAGAAACATGTTAGTAACATGATAATAATGCTAGAATTATGCTAGCAACATCTATCCAGCCATCCATTGACACATCTATCTAACATTAAGCTTTTAAAACTACTTTAAACGTCAAAAACGTTAACCTTTTTTAAAACTTCTTAAACTTTTTAAACTTCATAAACTTCTTAAACTTTCTGGTCCGGCTTTCTCAAGCCAACTTAAAAGTTTGTCTTGACAAACTTTTTTATCTAGTTGCATATTAAACTTGCTTAATCGTTTGTGATTGGTTGTTTTTTGAGAAGATGGATAAATCTCTTGATGCTGTAATCATGTTTTCCCTTATTAAAATACTGTTACAATGATTTAAGCTAAGTTATCCTCAAGATTACGATGCATTTGATCTTTTCCCCTCACCTGACTCCAAGGAATTTGGGCTGTTCTCCAGGCGCTGATGTCTCAGTTTCCATCTTGATGGAGTCTATGTGAGCAATTGAGATGACAGTCGCTGCCACGTACCATGGCAGACCCATGAATGAACACAAGATCATGAGAACGGAGACCCAGAACAGGTCCAGGTGATACCCGGCTCCCTTCTGCACTCAGGGTGAAAAAAAAAGACATTCGTTAACTATAGTAAATCATTAGATCTCCATATTAAGCAAGCATTGTGTGTTTGAGATCTGATTCCTGTCTTGACTGAAACAGTAGCCTGAGTTAGTGTGCAGCAGGTAGCTCCACGTGCAGCGGTGTAATCCTCTGACCATAATCCCTCATTATATTCCACAACAGCCCCAGAGTTTGTGTAACATTTGCACATCAGCCGCTCGTACCTTGAGCTTGTGCTCCTTGCGGTTGACGATGACAGCTGTGATCTGCTGGTCCATGAAGATGAGGATGGTGACCAGGAGAGCGGGTAAGGCCGCCGCCAGGTAAACCCACCACGGGTTTCCTCCAAACGGAGGAACAAACCAACCACGATATGGACTCGTCGGCTGTTAGACAGGTATAAAAATACACAATAGTTAGAATTTTACAAACATAATCATGCTGGTTTCTATCATATGAGTTAAAGCCATATCCATCAATCTATCAATCAATCAATCAACATGCGTTTTGTTTATTTAAAAAAAAATCATTTTTATATTAAATGTACATATTTATCAATATTATCCACACACACACACACACACACACACACTATATTGTCAAAAGTACCCTTCTAATGAACAGGTTTGACTACTTTAGTAATTTCCATGAGTACTAATCTCAATGTTTAAGCATATAATGATATTCTAGGGAATTGTGTGCTTCTATTTTTATAGCAAAAGTTTGGACAGGACCCTTTTTTGATCCAACATGACAATGCCTCTGTGTACAAGGCAAGGTTCATAGAGAAATGTTTGATTCAGTCAGTGTGGAAGAACTTGACTGGTCTGCATAAAGCCAAGTCCTAATCCCAGCTGAACACCTCTGGTGTGACTTTAAATGCAGACCTTTAGCAAAAAACTCATCACCAAACTCCAATGACTTGTGCATATGGGTACAGTCATTTTAGACACTTCCAAAACTGAAGCAACAGAGATGGAAATACATTTTTTAGTGTTTTGGAAGTGCCTTTTTCTTTTCTAAAGAAGGGGGTGTCCCAATACTTTTGTCCATATAGTGTATGTACAAGTCATTGGTGTTTGGTGATGAGGTTTTGGTTCAAAGTCTGCATTTAAAGTCACAAGTATGCAAAATCATTTCTATATAATATAATTAATTTTTTCTAATTTCTATATAATAAAATAATTTCTATATAATTTATTTTTTTCATGACAAGCGTTTCACTTTATAATAACGTTCATTAGCAAATATTATATAATTTATGTACATTATATAGATGTAGTATTTACATTCAAATAGAAATTTGAGCATCATAATGACATTTGAAACTGCATTATTCATTGATCTCTTATGTATTATATGGTTTGTTTAACATTACTAATGAAAATTATATTGATTCATTCAGCTTGTGCCAATAAAAATTTTGCTGTAACAATTTGAGAACTGGATTCTCAAATGACATACAGTCGTGTCTGTGTGTGTCACACACACACACACACACACACACAGTATTAGAGGTTTCAAGTGTCGGACTTCAATGAGTGGTTTGTAGATATAATATGGGACTATTAAAGGATTACTGTAACATAGAAGAGCCTCACAAAGACATTAAACCCATTCAACACACACACACACACACACACACACACACACACACACACACACACACACACATACAAACCTTGAATTCACTTGGCACTATTAGTTTGGGTGTATCCACACCGACCAGTGCATCCACACCGCAGAAGATCAGAATGGCCAGAATAATGGCGAAATCACTGATCAGCTTGCGGACCTGCGAAATATAAACAACCATTTAGGATATGAATTTATATAGGCAGTTCAAACTATGTACAAATAACATGTGCCTTTTTTTCTCTAAGATTTAATGTTATACTTTATAATATAAATGCATAAGAGAAAGTCATTTTTTGTTTAAATGCAGTCACCAGTTCTTTTACTTTTTCCATCGTTTTTTTTTTTTTTTTAATAAATACTGTGTAAAATAGGTGTTGAAGTAATTTAAGAAATCTTGCGTATATTCCATTTGATGTTGTTGAATTGTATAGTGTATATATTGGTATTTCTTATCTTAGCTAAACTTTTAGTAATTTTGTTTCTTTTTTTTTTAGTATTCACTTACAATCAATTTAAAACCATTTTACTTGAATAATGTGCCATATTTTAAGCAAACAAAGATATTCAATCAAACAAAAAAAAGAACAGGGCTTGATCTCTATCAAAATAAAATAAGAAAATAAAATAAAATAAAATATTTACATTTACATCAGTGTCTTTTTTGTATCACTGATGTATTATTGTTTTCATTAATATTTTTAATGAGATTTTTTATATTAGCAGTTTTCATGTATCTTAGTTGAACTTTTAGTAATGTAGTTTTTGTTAGCGTTTTTGTCATTTTTATGTGTTTTTTTCTGGGGTTTTTTTTGTTTACTTATAATCAATTTAAAACCATTTTTTTAATAATGTACTGCATTTTAAAGCAAAGTAAGATATTCAATCCAAAAAAATAAGAGAAAAAGACTTGATCTCTATCAAAATAAAATAAAATAATTTACATATACAACAATGTCAAAGTATCACTGATATATTATTATAGTTATCCTTAACATTTTGAATTAGATTTTTATATTAGCAGTTTTCATGTATCTTAGTTGAACTTTTAGTAATTTAGTTGTGCTTTTGTCATTTTTATATGCTTTTTTTAAAAGGGTTTTTTGATTCACTTACAATAACTTTAAAACCATTTTACTTGTGCTGTATTTTTAAGCAAAGTAAGATATTCAATAAAAAAAGAACAGGACTTGATCTCTATCAAAACAAAATACAGTACAATTAAAATAATATAGAAAAAAATGTCAACTATATGCTTTATAACAACAGTTAGAACAACTAAAAATGTATGTATAACAAAAAAATACGCCATATAGGACAGGCGCATAGTACATGTATGCAAAAATTAGGATGTAAAATGTATAAATCATAAACGCCTAATGCAGAAAAGCTCATTAGTAAACCATATGTTATTTTTTTACATGCAATACTCAAAAATCAAAAACAAATCCATCACTGATCGCTGACTAGAAACGTACTATAAACACCAGAATCGAAAGTGAAAACCATAATCTTTAAACCTGTAATCTCTAATTAGTAGAGATTAATGGAGACTTACGACGTTTTAATGAGCGCAGATTGCTAATATGCTACAGCATTTTTGGACGGATCAGTGATGGACTATTTTCCATTACAGCTGCCAAAGCAAAAGACGCTTTAATTCATAAGCAATGGGTTTCAGGTTGAAGCTTAACGCCTCTGTGTGTGTATAACGGGCAGGGTTTCCTGGTCCTGTGAGGATGAATATCCTCATGAGTATAGCATAAGACAATTATGATCCTCATTAATGAGCGATGGTGACGTGTGCATGTTTGTGTACCTTAGTTGGGAAAAACCGGCTGGTTTTGAACTTCTTCAGACCCATTGAGCAGGTGTATGTGCCGAAGAACAGAATGAAGGACATCAGTGTGATATCCGGGACGTATTTACACGCCGGTCCCTCCAGCTGACCGCCCCACTCCAAACACTCAGAACGAGTCAAAGACGCCCACGTCGCGTTCAGATGCTAAACAAACATAAACATCAACAAACATGAACTTTTTAATCTTTTTTAATACCTTATGTATTGTATTTGTGCATAACTAGTCCAAAATGGTTGTTTTTTAAACTAATCTGAGAGTGCTGATGCATTGTGGGTATTTTAATAATCAACATTAAAGCACAGTGCATCTACCTGTCCAGTGCTGTTCATC